>JAAXOA010000438.1:0-23881 GCA_036561885.1 Salina celebensis
AGAAGTCTTTCTCTGCGTTGCCTGTGGCGATGTCCTTATAGTCATTCATCCAGCTGCCAACAAATATTCCAGTATGGGTCCCGTATAAGCTTAAAGGGTCGATACCTCCATCCTCCAAGGATTCCCACATGACTTCATGCAACAAACGGGCTTGTGGATCCATGTAAGCAGCTTCTTTCGGACTCACTCCAAAAAACCTCGCGTCAAATTCGTCAACAGTGGTCGTTAAGAAACCCGCATTCGTTTTTCGTTCCTGTTTGGCCACACGCACACATTGTTCCTTCGTCCAACGATACGATGGTGGTTCCCTGATACCTTCTTTGCCATTGAAAATCAATTCCCAGAAATCATCAACACTGTCCGCCCCAGGATATCGACAACTCATTCCAACAACAGCAATTGGCTCGTTAATAAATTGATCGTGACCATTCAAATCTAGTGACATCGGGACATTCATTGGGTTGGCCAATAGTTTGGACACATCCATGTTGAATATGTCCAGCCAGTACGTAACGATGAGCTTCACAAATTAAACGTAAATGTTATTTTTCGTTTAAGTAAATTTGAAGACAATATTGAATCATTCTTACTTCTTCACGTAGCCCCAACTTGTCTTTTTCAAGCATAGCTAACTTTTGGCGGAGGCGTTCGTTTGGATTAATATCCATAAAGTGGATAATCGGAGCATGCGTCTTATCCCTGATGCAAGAAAATGCATTGTTTAATTATACATCGATAATACTTACTTACAAGTATAGCTGCTTATTGTAATATCTTACGTTATCAGCGCTTCCTTTGAGATTGAAAATTGAGCCATTACATCACTTGAAATGATGCCCGTCTTGATCTGCTTGTTGTTTTCCAAAGCAGCTGAAAGAAAATTTGTGGTAAAACTAATGGAAACAAAAACACGATCAATTACATTAAATCCTAGAGTTTACCGTTGACGCTACGTGGTGAAATCGTCCAGAATAACTTCCACAATTCTTTGCTCGGAACGAAACTAAAGAGAGACATGTCCACAGATCCATTGGGTAGGGTAAATGCGTTGAATTGCGTTGAGCACTCGAAGAGAGCGTCCGCGTTTTCGAGGAGAACGCAGGATGGAGAGAGATAAACACATTTCTCAAGATAATGCAGGGACAAGGCAAAAATCTTGGAAAGCTCCTCTTTCGATTTTCCGTTCGAAGTCACCATCTCGTCCATGAAAAACATCGTGTCGAATGCTTCCCGAAGCGCTTGTCTAGTAAAAGTACCTTGCACTTAGCAAACATACAAGTTAGTATAAAATTTAGTTGGCAATTGGCGAAAGGCATACCGGTTCTCCATGGAAACATCTCTGCTAGTGATCACGCCGATTGTTCGGGTTGTCGTCGTTCTGCGGATGGATTCCGCGAGAACCATAGCACTTGGAACAACATCGTCTTCCACAGCGCTGGTTAGCCAAACTTGAGAGCGATGAAAAGCTACACGGGAAATTTCAAAACATTTTTTTGTCAAATTAGTGGCAAAGTAAATTAATAGAGGCAAGTCACACGTGGAAGTTGTCTCAGAACGGTATTTTGATAGATGACGGCATCTAAGCCTCGTCTTCTCAAGTGACCACAATATCAATGATACAGTAACTTTAACGGAATGTATTTACCCATTCTATAAACTACTCTAGTTCCCGTGAATGGATCCTAGCAATCGTTGGAACCAGTGGAACTGCTGCACCAAAATTATCTCACTTGGTAGGTTGGATTTTGTTGAAGAAGGGAATGAAGTGGAAATTAAATTTCGAAAGTTTTCTGTATAAACAGCACTAACGAAGCCTAAAACCGAATTGGATCCTAACAATGCTGAACGTCCCGTCTTTATAACGCAAGTATGAAATGTTCTCGTTAAAAAATTTGTCTCAATGTAACTTGCATACTATTCGGTTTGGATAGCACCCGAACCAGTTTAGAAAGCGATAATGTGTTTGTAAGTTTTTCTACTATTAATTATCGCCTTTGAATATTAAATGTAGTCATATCCAGTCCAGTCCAGTCACATTCAATTCAGTTGCATGGTAGACATACATCCTATTTATCAAAGATTATACACAGTTTCTCGTGTAACCCTGAATTAGGAACCTTGCTGCTGGTAGCTGGTTTATTAGTTCACACTATTTCTGCTGATGGATGGTGGTTGTGATGAAACGTTTATCGCCAAAACATTACTATATTTAACAATTACGATAGACCTAAAACGGATTTTCCCCATCCATTGAATAAGAAACCACGCAAGAATTGAAGTCTGAATGTCTTCTTAATGTTGTTGTACACGGAAACTGCCCCGTCATGTCAGTCATGCAGTGACGGTATCACTGGATTTTCACAGGATATTTCGCAGGGGCGGACATACTTTTTTTAATTTTGTTTAATTCAATTCATGTGACTTGTTTTATTCAAGTCTAGTTGTGCAATATAGCTATTACATGAGATAAGATAGATTGCGTAATGCAGCTTTTTGCATCATTGTATTGTCAGGATTCATTGTCTATATTTTACTGAGTGAGACTACATTTTTCTTGAATACAAAGTTGGAAGTTGAATTGGTTTTCTCATGATGCCTAGTTTATCCAGAAACATGACAAAAGAAAATACTTCACTATGCTATCAAAGACGATCATATAATTGTCGACAGTTTTTGTCGTGGGAAATTAGGTGATGAGTCTGATAAATGGAGTTAAAGCGACAAGTTGAGTGGTGGCAACTTTCGACTAGAGCAACACTCCGGTTCCATGGTTCAAGAGTTCATTGGCATGATGATCCTATGAATGATAAGGCTGTCCGGCGGAAGTAAAATGGTTGCGATATAAAATCAAGATTTTTTGGCCTACGTGATGCATAAGAGAATACCAGTTTCGTCCAAATTCCCATGGTGATGATAACTGATTGGCGTCCCCTGATATTTTAATTGATAGTTGAGATTGTAGGATACAAGGCTAGTCGTTGTCTTTTCTCAGACATGCTTTAATTACATGTTCTAAAATTGTTAGATGATTGCCACACTCTATCTTCCATCTCTGTCACTGCCAAGGGCTAAAAGGATTCTGGTGTGGGAACGTGGGAGAAGAATGTTCATGACTCACACGCACTTCTCTGCTGGAGGAATCTGATTCTAAATTCAAGTTTTATTTTATCATTTACGTGTCTACTTCCTCCTACCAACCTAAGTGCTAAACGAAAGATAAAATGCCTCATGACTTGTCTTGATGTCAACTAACTTTAAAGTTAAAGGTGAAGCTTTTCTTATTCTAGAAAGTTCTCTAGCTGATACTTTACTAGCTGATGTGTTACTTTACACTAGTGTATAATGTGCAGACGTTACAATGGTCCTTTAGAGCAATTTAGCGGGAGTTAAAGAAGACAAAATGTGAATTTATCAAATCCTACATAAGGTATTAATTAGTTAATTTGTTAGAATGTACTCTTAAGAGGGAGGGAGACAGTTCCAAGGTTACATGAAAATACGATGTGACACTTAGCTAGTAAGCTTACGTTTACTAAAAATACAATGCATTTACAACAAATTAAAAATATTTACTAGCTTAATTGCTTTACCTTACATGGATAGCCTGAGACTTAATTGCACGTGTCTACTAAGCGTGTGCACGAACATTAATTCGCGTGACATTTTTTTGTTCCATACAAGACAATTCCAGAATTCCAAACAAAGCAATATTGCATAATTCAATACTCAATTAATGAGAGGTTGGAAATTTGTACTCTATTGTAGATACCTTGAAATTAAGCTCTATTGTACTCTATTGTAGATATTATTCTACCACATGATCAAAGATGCATACGTAATAGATAGATCTATTAAAGTGTGTCTATCAGTTAGATATTCTTGATGCAGTCCAAAAGCACATCGATGCATCTTTTCATGTGTGTCTTTTCATTTTCATGATGATTTATACACTTACAATAGCAACAATATTATTATCTCTATAAAAAACAGCAAAAAATCCGAGTTCTCGGAAGATACCAGCAGGCCGTGCGATTTGAAGCTTCTTCATTGTTTGCTTCATCATCATCAGCACAGTTTTGTTTCAAGTTTACCATCAGATTTCAAGGCGATTCCTCGCAATGTTTAAAACTGATGTTTTTGCAGGATTTCATGTTTCAAACAAAAAAGGGATTCCTTTCAAGTTCAACTTCCTCAATCCTAGGACTTAAAGAAACATTATTTTGTCTACATAATCATTGAATTGATCCCAAATATTAGTTACTTTCAAGTACCGCACAAATTAATCATGATTTTCAAACTTTCGTTACTATTAGGATTGGGTACTGCATGGCTTGTCCAGCATCTTGCGTGGGGTGAAGTTGCTACAGCAAACAACAGACTCGCATTGAAACTTTACTATGTAATTTTACTAACACATAAAATCATTTTGTAACAATTTAATCACAAATAGAATCTTCTCTCCAAAGCACTACATAAGTTCATGTATACATTTTTGTTTCACACAGCATTTGGCCAAAACCTCGGAAGGTGACTTTATCTTCTCCCCATTTTCATTGAGCAGCTTGGTTGGAGCAATGGGCAGTGTTGCAAATCAGCGTACTGCTGAGCGCATATCAGGTGCCATGGAATTTAATGATGACTACTTAGCTGTCACCAATGACTACCGCCGCCTAGTACAAGAGTTTCGTAGACTTCAGTCGTTGAACGAGTCCAGCATGGAAATCCAGCACAATAGTGATCTGAAGCTGAGTCCTGAATTTAAGCGTTTACTGCTCAACTACCAGTTTGATACTAACTCGCTAAAATTTACCGCAAATTCCCGGAATTTACCGGGAAACGAAGAGAGTTTTCTCACCACATCGTTAATTTTGGGTAACCAATCGCTAGCTGAAGCTGAAACAACGCTGCAAATGAAGCTCAAAAGCACAGTCAACTTTAAGGGATCATGGGTTACTCCGTTTAACAAAATCAATACTCAGCCAAGTCCTTTCTACAATATGAGCAGGCGCCCGTACTTAGTCCCGATGATGTTTCAAAGACTAGAAGTACCGTATGCAGAAATAGAGTCATTGGACTGTACTGCCATTTCGCTTCCGTACCGTTTGAACTACACTTTTGGAGGTGATTCCCCACAAAGCCGTCTAGAGTTGCTAATATTTCTCCCAAACTCGCTGACTGGGTTACATGACCTAGAAACTAAACTGGTCCAACAACCGTTCTCCCTGACTGTTCGGGAATTCAAAGAGTCCAAAGATTTGTTCGTCTACCTTCCCAAATTTCAGGTATCCACAGAGATGAACATGCTATCTGCGCTACAACAAGTGGGTTTGGATTCTTTGTTTCTATCAGAAACTTCAGATTACCCTAAAATGTTTCAAGACTTGGGGTCAAGTAATCGTGGAAAGTTTGGGGTTCTCAAATCATCCCATTTCGGATCATTTTCTGTAGACGAGTTTGGTACTAATGGATGGGCTCGAGGTGCCCTTGAAACACAGTCTCAACTGAGGAAACACATAAGCCCCGATGTATTCAGAGTAGACAGACCTTTCGTTGGCGTTTTGTATGATAGTGAACGCAACATGGTGCTCTTAATGTTTAGAAAAATTGACTTTGAATCTATTGACACTAACAAGATTGCTATTCCTGATGCTCTCGCAGAATAAATCAACAACAATTCACAGTATAAGCATAAAAGGAGTAAAATTTATTTTTTCGTTAACATTGGTAAACCGTTGACGTAATAATGACATTAAACAAATTAACATAAAATCTATTCTATCTCCCACCTATCTGGAAAGGTTTCGATTTTTTCAATTAATCCATTGCCCATAACCTCCAGCGATTCCAAAACTGCATTTACATTGGTTGTTATAGCGTTTGGGTTTTCTTTGCAAATCCAACGACCTTTAACGGCGGCAGTCTGTAAAGTTTGATAACATGAAACAAATGCATGGTTAGAAATCAAACTTGGCAAACGAAATTGTCAACATCAACACATTCATTGAATTCAATTTGAATCGCTTACCGAGAATGGGGATGGCTTGAAGACGGCTGGCTTCCACTTCACAGCGATCATGTTGCCTCCATAAGTGTCATGTAAAAACACCGCCAAATGTCCGAAAGCATCCCGTATTTCCTGCAGAAACATTTGTACAGGGTCAAAATCTGTAATGGGAAACACTTCATTGGCTTCTGGTTTGTAGGCTCTAAACTCCCATGGAGAATCAACACTTTCCACTGCTTGGAATGATCTGGGATTAAGTTTTGGATTAAGCCGGATAACTAGATCCATGTCTCTGGTTACAGGTTGAAATATAGTTTTCAATCCAGTATTACTCTGGATCGCACGATCTTCTTGAAACTGGTTATCCAAAATACACAACGCAACATCTGCCAAACGTCTCAATCTTTTCAGAAGTACTCCAAGAAGGTTTCTCGTCCACACTGAACCCTTTTCATCAAAAGGTGTTGCGATGAAGATACAAGGAAGCGTTGGTCTTATTTTAACAAATTCCAACTCTTGATGGGCAACTTCTTCCGCAGTCCATTTATCGTTGAAGTTGACAATTATGGGTACACTGTGAAAGTCTGTCTTGGCCAAAAGATATAAGAATCTCTGGAAGCCTACCTGAGCTTCACTTGGATGCTTCATGTGGGGTGCAGGGTTTAAAAACGTGTAAGCCACTAGCAACTCGACACTTTCTTCAGTANGCCACTAGCAACTCGACACTTTCTTCAGTAAGGCGACAGTCAGGTTCATCCAAATTGGAGTTATACTCCCATGGTGATGCTAAAAGTAGCTGCGAAGCCACCCAACGTTTAGCCAAGCGACACGTTTTACCAAAGGCTTCGTACTGTAAATGAAACGCATGCAGGGTGCTTGTCAACTGTGGAAGAACCAAGGCCTCTCTTTCCAAACGTTGCGATTCAGAACTATCCCTAACTTTTAAAACACCGTCGTTGCCGCGAAGTTGTTTCAACAAAGTTAGCTCCCGCAAGTATGTAATTTTCATTCTAAACAAAAATCCACCCTTCAAAACGTCCAAGAATTTGGCATATGGATGAACGGTAATGCCAAACTTGGCCTGAAGAAGTTCTCCAATTTTGATGAGGAAGGCACATTTTAGTCTTTCAATTGCTTCCATATTATCGGGCCACTGTCCACTACTCTCTAAATGAATAACAACTCCAATACGGGTCCACATACTTGGGTAATTTCGCAGGTAATTTTGTTGTTATTGGAACTATTTCTTGATCTTCGTTATCATCATCTATTTCCATACGTTCTGTTTCAACCTTTATTCTTAATGCTTTGACATTAGGCCTTTGGACAGTTATCGTTTTGTTTACAGCTACTGATTGCGGTGGAGCTGGTTTCACATGGCAAAATCGGAGTACACTGGAAGTCGACTGTACAGTTGAAATTTGCAGGGGCAGCTCCTCCATCTGTCTAAGCATTTTTGAAAGTTCGTCAAACGTTTGAACTGCTTGTTTAGAAACTTCGTCGATGGATACCGATTGTGTTTCTTCCGCTCGTAGAATTTTTGTCTTCATAAACTTCTTCTTAACAAGTTTGCCCTTCAGAAAAACACCTTTCGAACCATTTGTAGGCATAGATTTTTTAACTTTTTCAACAATGGCAGGTTTAACTTTGATATATTTGGATTCCATCATAGTCTCCAGTTGCCTGTCGATGTACGAATTTTCTCCTAAGGTGTAATTTAAATGATGCTGGAGTATGTAGTGAATCATTTGGTAGCACACTCTTGAAGTCCCTTGATGTGAAATGTTATCAAGTGCTACAGACTCTGTAATGGTCCCATCCTTAAATCTGCGAAGTTCACATTTATCACCCCAAAACTCCCTGAACTGTTCAATGTTCATTGGCGAGTCACTTTCCCATTTTGCAACCAAGCTTTCAGAGCAACTTCGGTTGATAAGCAATCCAAGACGAATGTAAGATGGTAGAAGCGTGTTGGGGGGTGTAGATGACATCCCCCATACTGGACTTTCCGGAAGCTGACAGTCAAGAAAGGTTTTCCTATCACGCAAAGTCTTCTCGACGAGACTGGAAACTACTGCTACAGCCACTGGATAAATGAAACCAGAGTGGTCCAACAGCATTGATTCCAACTCTGGCTTTTGATTTAGAGCAGCTCCTAGACGTTTTGGAATAAGTGAGATAACGTGATCAAAGTTCATTGAAAACTTAACGGGAGTTGTAAACAGGGCCAGGAATCCAGTGACATTCCGCTGTTCAATTATTCGCAATGCTTGACGCGCTTCTTCTTGAATCCGCTTATAAGTGTACTTGGAGATGTTTGCACAAATGTTGAACTTTCCAGATTTATCCAATAAAACTACATCATACTGCAATTGCGCAAGAAGAATATGCTCCTGCTCTCCGCTTAAACTGACACCTTGTTCAGTTAAATCCAACCAGATTAAGTTGGCAAAATAAGTCCGAAGTATTTGTAAGACTGACATCGATTCGCTAACTTGGTTTCGCATGTACAGGTGTTGCAAAAATTGAGCAGCGACAAAGCCCGTGAATGCTCCGTAGCCCTACGAAAAATAATGACATTTTTGTAACATTGAACACATACTTTTGTAAAATAACCAAGACTATAAATATTGACACTTACTTGGGATAAACCACGTTGGGCAAGCCAAACTTTAACGAGTTTAAGCGAACTAGTTAAACTTGGATCCGTTGAAAGGAATGTGTTTACATCCTCATTAAGCTCTGAAGCTAATGCATCTTCCAAAATGGACGAGTTGTAATGCATGGGTACTGGGTTCAGGATCTGGAAGCAAAACAAAATCAGAAACTTGCTTTTAAAATCTTTTCAGTTTGCTACAAAAAATTGTAATAGGAAATAGGAAATACTACATAATAATATAACCAATCATTAAAAACAATAAAAATGTTTTCGTATACCGTCCTCTGATTTCGGCTTCTTGAAGAAGTGCTCGTATCTTAAGTTGTTCCTGTCGAAAGAAAGCTTCCCAAGTTTGAAAAAATCTTCTGGAGGAACAGCTCGGATGCAAAACGTTATCTCATCAAGTTCAACAAGAATGACAGGTCGAAGAGGATCCCCATTTAGCAATGACCATTTGACTGTGTCACCTCTGGCCTGTAACTTCTTCGCTACCAAAGTCAGATAAATGGCACGCTTCACATGATATTTGTGATTCAGATAATCACTCTTGTGCAAGTACTGACTAGGCATTTCCAGAAAGACGTCAACAGAAGAAACTTTGTCAAGCTGGGAATGGTTTGTCCAGCTGCCTAGAATTCCGATACATGTTGGTGGCAACCAAGTCAGCTGAATATCTTTCCATTTTCCACCAGACTCCCATGAAAACACTGATTTTGGAAGTGGGACCTCAATTCCTTTCAACATTTTAGGACAGGTTCCCAATCCAAATGATTTACACTTCTTCTGCCCTTCCAGGAAATTACGGAGCTTCTCCAGCCACTCATCCACTTTCTCTCCTGCTTGCACAGATACTCCACATTCTTTGAGCACTTCTTCCAACTGCACATTATACAAATTGGAATAGTATGTGTATTCTTTTTCAGTTAATTCCTTGATTTCTTCCTTTGTCAGTTCGCCTTTATTGCGTTGACCTTTTTCTCCCTTTGGTCCAAGTTTCCGCAACTTTTTGTTTCTTTTTGCTTCACCTCTTTTATTCATTCCTTTCCTCTTTCTTCCATTCTGCTCGGTTGAACCTTCATCAACGTCGTCATTTCCGTCATGTTCTTCATGTTCGTCCCCAGAGTCATCATCCCCAGCTTCCGAATTGTTCTCCTCCTCCGAATCAACAAATAACTCCGCAGGCATCTGCAAAATTTAGCCAAATCACTGTTTTAAAGGCAAGTCAACATAAGCAATTGTGGCCACGTTTATTAGTATCTATAAAATTCCTTACCTTACTTAACCTCACGATGGTACAAGATTGTCAAACACTATTACCTTCAGTTTAACAGTTTAATTATCATAAATTTCTTAGAAAAGTATATAAACATACACGTGCATTGATCTCACTCAAATTCCAAGTGCTTGGATTGTTTTTCAGCATGTGAATCCTTCTTGGTGCGCTCGGCATTAATTTTTAAGAAGTTGTTTTTGGGGCAAAGTCAGACAAGATGGTTATGTTGTTGTGTAGTCGTCTGGCGTTGGTCGGTTGCCTTTGTTTCTTTATGGTTGGGCGTCATGAAAACTTGGATTTTTGAATTTTGAAATCTTGGAAATCTTTTGTTTTGGGTTAAAGTGTATTTATTTAAAACGATAAATGCGCTCTATGGGCATCAAGGCTGGAAGTGTTCACAATAGATTCTAATAGAGCGCATGACACGATCGTTTTTAGTTTAGAATTTTCGTTCAATTAAAGTGAATCAAGTAAAATGTCAGCACCAGAGAAGAAGAAAGAGTACTGGGAAATATCAAAGGAGGCCCTCAATGTAGAGAATGAAATGAAGGAAGAAACAACATCAAAAAAGAAGCACAAGAAATCGCGCAAGACACAAGATGGTGCAGCGCCCGATTCGTCGACAAATCTTATACCTCTCGCGGAACCCTCAAATCGCAGTGTTTTCGGTCAACTTGATCAAGGCCAAGGAGTAGATGAAAGGACAAGCGTTAGACAATGGAAAAAGATGGATCCAAAAGACAGACGGAAACAGATGTTAAGGGTACTGGATGCACAAATGAAGGAGGAAAAGGCGAGGAGAAAAAGGCAAAAGGATGGGTGGGATATCTTCAGTGATAAGGGAAAATCTCACGTTACTAATTTCAGGAACTGGAAACTCCAAGTTCTGCAGTCCCATTTACCGAGCGCCAGACGGGGAAGGCGATCAGTTGATTTAGAGATAGAAGAGATTATTCGGCAAATTAGAAATAACAAAAAGGGAGCAGCAGACAAGTTTGGTGTGGATTTGTCGAAGAAAAAACAGAAAGGTGTAGGTCGGGCAGAGGCTGACGACAATTTCACTCTGGAGGAGCTTATCAATCTTGTACAAGAAGACGAAGAAGAGGAGAAGGAGTCTATGGCTTCAAAATTTACTCGAAGAATCAGAACGGGCGGAAAAGAAGGGCCTGGTGAGCCTAGTACAGGAAATAAGAAAGTCAAAGTTGCCAGGAGGATGCAAGCTTTAAGGGAGATGTGTGTTCCCTTGAGAGATAAAAGGGCTGTTCGGCATGCGCTTGTAAAGGCAGCTACAGGAAAGCGCGACACAATTCTCAACGAGATTAAAATGTCCCCCAAGGAACAAATACGACATAGTATGGATTGGCTTGTCACTTGTGTGCGGTGTTGTTGGGGGTTTTTTAACCTCTGGGAGAAAGATATCAACAGAATACGTGGACACTTTGGAGCCGTATACGCCAACTTCTTCATCATGCTCCGCAGAATGATTGTTATACAACTTTTAATTTTTATGATGGTGTAAGAAACTATAATTTGCAACATTTATTAGTCAAAAACTAATCGTTTCTTTTTTTATAATTTTGCAGCTTGTGTTTCATAATTTTACCTCAAGAGTACCAAGATCGACAGAATCCGCCTCTACCAAAGCATCCAGACTCGCCGTTTCATTTCACTAACTTGCTCACAGGGGAAGGAAGTCTTCACGCGACTTACCTTTTCTATTCTGGCTACAGCTACCGGAACAAGACGCAGTATGGAAATGACTTTAATAAATTTCCTCTTCCAGCTTTCCGCTTTGTGATTGCTATGGTCTGATATTTTTCATGTTGCTTTTACCTAACTACAATCTTAAGGAAAATTATTAATAACCCTTACCCTTACTTTATTTACAGGCTTTGACATTTTTCTTGTTAACGATGTATATATTCAATCAACTGGCAAGTGTCTACCATACTATACGTCAAGAATCAAAGCTAGCGCATCTCGCTAAGAATGAAGCTTTCAAACAAATTTTTTGTGGATGGGACTTCAACGCACGAGATACAAACACGAAAATCCAGCTCCAGAAAACGATTCGTCGAGAGCTGTACCTACTGTCGAGGAACGACAAGCACCATAAACCGATTGATCAGAATACGGAACTCAAGGACAAAAGGATTTTAGCCTGGTTCACGCGTAAATATGGCTTCTGCAGGGCTTCCTGGGCAGTCTTCATGCTGGCCAATGCAATTGTGTTTTGCTTGTGCTTTGTCACAGGCGTTATCACCTGGTTCCTCCACGATCTCACTGTAGAGTACACCAAAAACTGTATTCCCTTGGAGGAACGCGATAACAGAAATATGTCAACAAGCACATCATCGGTTGTTGTCACACACAGTGCTTACTGTCCAAACGGAAACAATTTGGTAACAATATGGACCGTAACTGTGTCTGCTATCGTCTCTGCTGTAATTATGACTGCTTTTGCAAAGGTAATTACTACATAAAATAGCCCTCTTGTTTCTAGTTGTTTATTGTAGACTTCACCGTTTAATTTTACTTGCCGTTTTCAGATTATCGTGCGCATGTCTGATTCTGAATACTGGGACAACCCAAGCCAAAAGATTTACATTACAGTGATCCGCGGAGGCCTTGTTGCATTTACAAGAATGATGGTAACATTCAGTTTCTACCTTGCACACGTGCAGGAACTCGTGAATGCTGGATTCTCAGTGGAAACATTTATAGGAAAAGAACTCTATCGTTTAGTTATCTTCCATTGTCTATACTGCATTCTGTACGATACTTGTATGTGGATATACCACTGGATCCGCTCATGTCCCGAGAGAGATTACAACATGACTGAGTTCCGAACAGAGTACTACGCTCTAATGATGTTTTATCTACATTCAATATCGATATTTGGAACTCTCTTCTTTCCTCCCATATCCGTCTTCATACTAGTCTGGTTTATTGTTGACTTTTACCGGTGCAAGTACGCTCTTTTTAAAAGGTCAACCACAGTTCTACACTCCAACAAGGTCGGCCAGTTGTACACCCCGTTTCTCCTCTCCTTTTTTACGATGACATTCATTAGTACTTCAGTCCTCCTCATGTTCTACATGTACTTGGTGGCCCCCTCCAAATTCAATGGGCCGTTTTTGGAGTATGATAATTATTCAAGTGTAGTAAGGCCGGATAATAACGAATTTCTCGCATTTTTAGTCAGCCCACAGTTTCTATTGTGCTTAAATGGGATTTTGATGTAAGTATCGATAAACATTTACCACTAAGTTTACAGCGCTTTAAAGTCCCCATATTTTGCCTTTGTTTCAGCTCGTGTGCGTACTTGACAATTTACTGGAGCCGGATCTACCCACCAATTATCGCTGAATTAAACGAAAAAATATCTGGAGAGCGTCGTCATAAAAATTTGATAATGGAAATCATCTACAAAATCATTGACATGCTCAGTAACATAGTTTATAGGCCCCAAATGACAGAGTCGGAACAAGATGTGGATCCGGAAGCAGCTGAGGAAAGAGAGTATCGTGCCTCCTTCATAGACCAGAACATCAATCACGTGGTCAATGAAATGCATGCACATCGAATGTCGTCTACAAAGAGTCAGAAAGGAATCTTTAGAGTTGTAAAGAGAGTTAGCAGCACCCCCAGAAAGAGTTACCGGGGGCAGCATAGACCTTCCTATCATCAGCTCCATGGTAAGCATGTGGAAGCAGTGGCAGCACGTCAACATGCACATCGTCAAGAAGCCACTGGATGTGCTGCTTGCGCTGAGAATTGTGCTGTCTGCTGCGAAGGACTAGGACATTGGATTGCTTCGCTTTGCAGATCCTGTAGAAATGGATGCAAAACAGATCTTGATAAAACACTTGATTCACCTGAATCGGACACTTCTATAATTAGTGCCACCAAGAAGAAATCGAGAGTGCAAACTGCATCAACTAACAAAGTGCATCCAGAACACGCTGACCCATCCCAATAATCAGAATTATGAAAGGGATGTGGAGCTACAAAAGAAAACCGGAAACAAACTATAAACCTAAACGATTGTATAAGTTTATATAAATTAATGAACGAGTTTTAATAATAAATAATAAATGAGTGTTACATTCACAAAGTTGCTTTATAGACTAGACTTTATACTTTATTTTAGATTTTAACAATTTAGCAATAGTTTTAGTAGATAATTCAAATTCAAATAATTTCCATCTCTAAATTAACCTAATGTTTAACATTGTACGAACCACTAATAGAATTGAATGAATGAGAATGTATAGATAAAGTCTGTAGTTGGGGAACGGTTTTCGTGCGCATGAAGGCGATAAAAAACTAACGATAAGGGTTAAACAATTTAGAAACTATACTTAGTTATGGAAACTATACTATGCTTACAAAATTTTAAATGCATTTAGCTATGTATCTACTAGTACCTGTGTATTTGGTGTATTTGTGTATTCGTAACTACCAACCAACATCCAGTTTAATCTCTTTACTCTTTGCATCCAGTTTTCATCGTTTGATAAATATAGCCTAAACACGATTGTTTTACTGTTTTTACGGAGTTTTTACATCAATTCAAATCAGTTAAAATGTCGAAACAAACGAAGACTGGAAAAGATTTCTGGCGTCTCGCGGAATCCGTCCTCGATGTAGAGGATGAAATGAAGGAGGAGGAGGCTTCAAAAAAGAAACCGAAGAATGTTAACCAGACTCGGGAACCTTCAGGAACAGCCGAAACATCCGCGTCCTATCTCCCATCCGAGCCAACATTCCGCATTGTTTTCTCACACAAACAAAAGAAAGGTGGCGAGAAGAAAACAAGCGAATGGCGAACCATGGCCCAAAAAGAAAAGGGAAAAACGATATTGCGATACATGCAAACTAAAATAACAACGGACAAAGAGCTTCAAGAGCGAAAGAACGAGTGGCTCTTTACTGAGGAAGCATCGTCTAATGTCAGGGACTTCAAGCAATGGAAACATAAAGTTCTGGACTACCAGTTACCCAGCGCGAGCCGAGTAAAGCGATCTATTGAGTTAGACGAAGAAGGGATTCGCCAGGATATTAAAAACAACAAAGGAGAAACGGCACAAGCCCTTGGGGTAACTTTGCCATCTAAAACCGGTAAATCTCCAAAGTCCACTAAAGCCCCGAAAGCTCCGGAGCTCCCTGATAAACCTCAGAAGAAGGCTGAAGGCGAAAAAAAGGACGAGCAAGATTTCACTCTGGATGAGCTTATCAATCTTGTCGAAGAAGAGGAAGATGTTGGCGATAACACTATGGCGAAAGAAATCCGTCGAAAACCAAGAGCAGGAGAGACCGAAACCCGCCCCCAGCCAAAAGGAGTTTTGAAAAAGAAACAAGTCAAAGTTACGAGAAGGATGCAAGCCTTAAGGGAAATGTGTGTGCCCTTGAGTGACAAAAGGCCTGTGCGGCACGCACTAGTAAAGGCTGCCACAGGTGGACGTAGCACAATTCTCAATGAGTTTAGAATGTCTAAGAAGGATGAAATAATATATCGATTGGAAAGGCTCAGTATTCGCATTCTTGACTGTTGCACAATGTGTCTTCCTTGGCAAAAGGATATTGAAAGTATAAGCGGACAATTTGGAGCAGTCTATGCTAACTTTTTCACGATGTTTCGCAGAATGATTGCTATACAATTTTTGACTGTCTTATTAGTGTAAGGTCCTATCTTTCAACAAACAATGTTAACCCTTGATCTATGCAGATAGGAAATAATCATTGAATTTCAACTAATTTGCAGGGTATGCATTATAATTATACCGCAAGTCGTGCAAGACAGATTGCAACCGTCTAACATTACGCTTCCAAGTTGTAACTTTCATGTTACTGACTTATTGACGGGGGAAGGGAGTTTGCATTCAACTTATCTCTTTTATTCTGGCTACTCCTTTCGTAGCTTGAAGGACGAAAAGTATCTGGAGTATCCAGCTTTCCGCTTCATACTTGCTACTGTATGATATTTATATAGATTATGCTTATTTTATTTGAAGAATCTTAAGAATAATTGTAATCTCTCCTTTTAAATGCAGTTCTTCATACTTCTCTTGTTAACGACCTACATATTTTATCGACTTACAAGCTATTACAGTACTATGCGTCATGAAACAAAGGTTGCGCATCTTGCGAAAAACGACTTTTTCAAATTAGTATTCTGCGGCTGGAACTTCAACGTTCGAGATAACAACGCTAGAATCCAGCTCCAGAAAACACTTCATCGAGAACTGCAACTACTTGCAAGGAATGAGACATTTAACAGCGCCCAGGAGCAGGCTGAGCTCGAGAATAAAAGGATTTTAGCCTGGTTTGCGAGAAAATACGGATATTACAAAGCCTCCTGCACTGTCAACATTCTTGCCAATGGAATTGTTCTTTGCATATGTGCTATATCTGGCGTTGCTACATGGTTCCTCAACGACCTTGGTGTCCAGTACACTATACACTGCTTTCCCATAGAGAAACGGGATAACAGAAATATGACACCTCGCGTTGTCAAACACAGCGATTACTGTCCAGACGGAAACAATCTGACAACAATATGGACAGTAACTGTACCTGCCATTGTCTCTGCAGTGTTTATGACCATCTTTCCGAAAGTAATTACATTTCATTTAGTGATGTTTCAAAACTTCATGTAAGATGAAGTAATACAACTTTTGCTTTTTGTTTCAGATTATCGTACATTTAGCCGATCTAGAAACATGGCCGAACCCAAGTCGAAAAATTTATACTACTATGATCCGCGTAGGAATGTTTCGGTTCACAACAATGACCGTTTTATACACTTACTACATAGCTCAGGCGAAGGTACTGGCAGCTGCTGGATTCGCGGCGGAGACATTTATAGGAAAGGAACTGTACCGTTTGGTTATCTACCATTGTCTCATTAATGCCATTCTTTACGATGTTTGCATGTGGATTTATCACTGTATCCGCACATGTGGGGGACGGGTTTACAAGATGACTGAGTTCCGAACTGAGTACTACGCTCTAATTATGTTTTATCTGCAGTCCTTGTCGTTATTTGGAACACTCTTTTTCCCTCCAATCTCTATTTTTATCCTGGTTCGTTATATTGTTGACTTTTACCGGTGCAAGTACGCCCTTTTCAAAAGGTCAACTACAGTTCTTTATTCCAACAAGGTCGGCCAGTTGTACACCCCGTTTCTCCTGTCCTTTCATACCTTGTCGTACTTAACGACTTCCTTTCTCCTGATGTACTATATGAACAGTATTCACACAGTGCCCTCCAAGTATAATGGACCCTTTTTGGGGAAGCCTTTGTATTCAACTGTATTGAAGCCGGTTAACTTCGAAATTATCAAAATCTTGAGAACACCTCATATTCTTATCTGCTTCAATTTGATTTTGATGTAAGCAATGATAAAACCAAAAGTTTGCTGTTAATATTCTAAAAGGTGAAGGTTGTACAGATTTTAATTGTCTGTTTATTTCCAGTGTGATCGTGTACTTGATGGTATACTGGAGCCGGATCTACCCACCGATCATTGCGGAAGTAAACGCAATTATAGCTAGAGAACGGAATGATAGGAACTTGATACTAGAAACTATCTTCAAAATCATTGAGAAGCTCCATGCGTCACATAGTAAGCAAAAACATTCCGGTTCAGACGAAAATACTCAAGAAAATGCGGATGAAGATTCTGGTAACTCCTACGTAAATGAGAAGATTAATCACGTGGTCAACACAATGCATGCAAGACGAATGTCAACAAGGTCCAAAAGAAGGAAAGGGATCTTTCGAATGGCCAGGAACTTTAGTACAAATGAACTTGGCAGCCGTCGTAGATGGGGCAAATCTACTTATCAGCAACACGGCAGGCATCTGGAAGCAGTGGCACAACGTCACCGTGCAAATCGGAAAGAAGCTTCTGGCTGCGTTGCATGCGCGGAAAAATGCGTTACCTGTTGTGAAGGACTGGGATATTGGATTGCTTCGTTTTGCAAGTACTGCAAAAATGGATATAAAACGAAACCTGTTAGAAATGATGAGGCGATAGCTACATCGCCAGACAGCCAAGAATCTGCAATTTCTCTGGGTAGTGGAAATTCAGATGCAAGTTTGAAGCGAAATTCTAGGCCCAAGGGGAATTCAATATTGATGGCTTCTCGACTCCCTCCTAATGTGTCATTTATGGTTGACGAAGAGGACGAGGAATTTACAGACACGTTACACAGTTCCGCCAATGGAGGCGCGCTAAAGCAGCCGACGGGGACAGGACCGAAACAGTCTCCATCATCTATGTATTCAGCTTCTCATAAATACCCTCCAGCTCCTGTTCAGAGACCAATAAGAAAACCTCGCGTGGATACTTTTGCTGCTAGCAAAGTTCATCCAGAAAATTCCCAGTCGAAATCCCAAACAAAATTGTAATGGAGTTTAATAAGTAATTGAAGAAGTGCAAGTGATTACATTTTATTTTATATAAAGTACGAGTTTTATTATTAATAAATCGAGGTTTCTTATTTACAACTTTTATAACAATGTACTTGTAAGGTGTAGTTTTAATGAGCCATTTGAAGTATTTTGAAGAAGTATTCCACGTCCATTTCTGCGTCCTCTTCAAGGTCAGTACAGTGAACCGCATTGAGCACTCGGCTAGTACCATATTTTGCGCGGAGTGAGTTGGGTCGCAATTTCTTAGCTAGAATAGGATCCATAGGGCCTGTCACTTCTCGAAATGCACTCGGAGTTTTTTCATCGCATCCAGATACCTCCAAAACGACACAAGGGCCAACAGCAAGTTCTGCAGTCATTTCACTGTACTCTTGCAAAACCCCTCGGTAGATCTCGTAGATTTCTTCGGCATGAGTTCGGTCCAGATAAAAGAGCTCCATACCAGTTATCTTGAATCCTGCAGTTACAATATCGTGCATTATCTTTCCAGTGAGACATTCTTTGACTGCATGCGCCTTGATTATTGCAAGGGTAGAACATTTTCCAACACATGCAACTGGAGCCAGTCGGGGGAGCAAGAGCCGACATTCCGTAAAGAAAAATGCCAAAATCACGTCGAGCACATTCCTTCGTTTCAGAGATATCCACACCACTGTGAATAATATTAGTGCCATACAAGGCACGAAGGCTCCATGCGTTTTTCAACTTAGCCGACGCAGGGTCCGTAGGTCCTGCCAAATCAACCAGACGCTGTATCGCACATTCTCCTACCAGTAAGAAAGCCACCACGGGAGCGGAAGTGACGTGGTCGATGAGATCCCTGTAAAGGATCAATTTTGCATAAAACTACCGTGAATTCTGGTGCATATCTAGAGTCTGGTGCAAATCTAGAACTTACTTGAAGAATGTCTCCGCAGCATAGTGTTGATAAAAGGACCGTGCCAATTCTGGAGTCAGCCAAGCCATCCGCGTGCGCAAAATGCGAAACTGGCGATCCAAGCATTCGTAAAATCTGTCCGAGGCACTGGATAGCATGAGGACGAACTAGGAGAAACGTAACTTCATGCCTTGGCTCCATAAATTGCCTGGTACAGCCTAGTGAATTGAATCACGCAGAGTTAAAGTTATCGCTGTGAAATTCACACCCACATAGTATATTATTAATATATTTTCATCAAAGCTTGAACTTCTTACTGTCAGCGTATTCAATGATTGTCATATGACGGCTGTAGATGTTAATGACATTGGATACAATGAGATTGTCCAGCGTAACATTATCAACGCGTCGGCGACTTAGAAATCGGCGGTTGTTTATCAAATCCGCCTAGAAGGTATTAAAGAGAAGACCATCAAACATGGCTGGAAAAGGGCTATTTACATTACATGATATCCGTACCACTTCGCAGGTTTTATCCAAGTCAAAATAAGTCAGCGTGTACTTTTTAACCAGGTCTGATTCACGATCAAACCACTCCACTATGAATATCAGTTTTTCGGGGACTTTCTAGAAATTCAAACAAATACGAACAAAAGTCAGAATCGGATATTCAGTACAAAACTTGGCAAACACGACTGGAAGACTTACTGGAGTCCGATTGCACCGCCCACAATCTTTTCCTGGGAGCCCACAGTAGCCCCGTGCACAGCACTGCTTTGGATCTATCCATCCTGGTTGGCTACCTTGTTGAACGTACGCTTCTTTCTCTGGAATTGGACCCATGAGTTCACATTTCCAGTCGTTTGTTTTGCCACAGTCTAAACATTGTTCATCAGCCATTGTCGCTTGTTTTGGTTTCAGTGTTTGCAAGATTTTCTTTAATCTCCTAATTGATAATTGACATTTGACGGTAGCAGACGTTTGAGAAATGCTGAAATGAATTCCAAGTATTGAAATGTTTCTAAATGCAAGTGGAAGATTATTTCTTAGCGACCGACAGGTATCAAGACTTCTGCTCATTTTGACGAAGGGGATGATGCACCCCTGAAGTGCCAGCATAAATTATCGAAAATAAAAAAGTCATGACGAGTTGGTATCTAGTTCCATTTTTTGCCAGAAAGTTTTGGGTTCCAAACTAAGTTGTAGGTCTAGTCCCATTCTACTAATTTACGATTATTGTTAGCCTTGTTTTTTCATGTGGCATTAACACCTTATGATAGCTATATGCCATTATAATTATGAATCATAATATCCATTATGACGTTTGCGCTGGCTTTAAGCTACAAGTAAAACAATCTTGAATGGTTGCATTTTTTATTGCACTTGAAAATCCTGTTTTCATTCGTGATTTTAACATTTTTATATAGTGTACAACTACAAATGTAGTGACCACATTTACATACGAAATGTTGGTGTTGGTTTTGCACTTTTTCGCATGCAAATTAGTATAAATGAGATTTGTTGAAGGGGGAAGGTGACATATTGTTTATGCTTCCAGTTCTTCCCTTCTAGTTCAACGTAAAAATATTAATTTTGATAAGCTGCGACAGAAACACATCTGGCGTAATGTACATTATAATTATCCTATTAGCACGTCGCATTTTTCCCTGTCTACGTAAAATTATAAACTGCAATTACTCATTCATGTTTTTTGTTGCCAAAAAAAGGTTCAAAGAAACTAGGTAGCTCCATGTCATTCAAAAATGTCAAGTGTGATCATATTCACTTGTTTAAAATATGATTTATGGAAGATGCTGAATAATCAGAGATAGAAATCCAATTGTAATTAAGAAGATGGAAGTCTGGCCTCCGTCTGAAGTAGCGACTAAAATGACATCACCGTTTACTCCGGAGTACAAAAAGCCACTACCAGGCACATTTTTTCATTCACTTCTTCGTTCAGTTCCAATCAGCACAGTTGCACACCCTCTACCAACAAACCTCCAATATGAAGCTTGTAAGACATCCAAAAATTGTGAAATCCGATCAATTTTAGTTTTATGTAAAAATCGGAGTTGTCTTCTTTTTTAGGTTTTTGTCCTGTTTGTCTTCGTTGGTGCTTGTTCCGCCCAACAACAGAGATACACAGCTTCGCAATCCGCGAACGACATTGTGATCACCCGGAGTGAGCAGGAAAACAATGGGGATGGAAGTTTCCGTTGGGCTTCCGAACTGAGCAATGGAAACAAACATGAGCAAAGTGGATACCTTAAGGCTGGACCAGATCCGGAAAAACCTATCCAGGTGATTCAGGGAGTGATTTCTTACATTTCCCCAGAAGGACAACAAATCGACTTGAGCTACATTGCTGATGAAAATGGATTCCAACCCCAAGGAGCTCATATTCCAAGATTGCCTGCTCAAAACGTGCAGCCCCAACAACAGCGCCCACAACAATACCAACAGCAACCCCAGCAATACCAGCAACAACCTCAACAATATCAACAACAGCGAAATCAGTACCAGCAGCCACAACAGTACCGTCCAAGACCTCAGTCCAACTAAAATAAATTGACATGGATTGTATAAAATTGATATAAAATTACTTTCTTTCTTACATAAGGTACTTCCGAAGTTTCAATAAAGTCTTTCGTATAAATATAAAGAATTGAAGCTGGATGCATTGCATAAAAACCAAGCGCAAAGTTTTTTCATGAGTTGTCATTGTTTTATGCTGGGACATGGGATGGACTTTTTTTCCACTGGATTGTCCGAGCGCTGTTGTTGATGGTTGAGCGAGTCGTTTGTTTTTATCGTTTCGCAGCTGATGCCAAAACAACATTTCTTTCAGCTGTCATAATCGAAAGGATCCTTCACGATTTTTAAACAAACGCTTTCACAAAATATTAAATCAATTGAATTAGTTAATAGTTTCCCCAATTTGTGAACATCAGTAATGGACCAAGCACAGGCACAAGCTCTGCAAAACCGGCTGTATTTTATTCTGGAACAGTTGCAAGGAATGGCACAAGAACTCCCGGCGTAAGTTCCATTAACCTTACGCATACAATGCATTGAAAAAAGTAAATTAATGGTAATTGCGAGTATATAATAGGATTTTTCATGGTTTTATTTTACCAGAAAATATCAACAGCGTATAAATCATGAGCTCCTCACTGGAATGGCGAATTCCTTGTTGCACGACACCATTTTTGAGATCGTTAAAGGATTGAAGGAAATTCAGGATAGTGACCGAGAAGCAGCTTTTCCAAGCCCGACTACAATTTACAGAACAACAAAGATGTACGACCATTTTTAACGGTATTTTATGCTACTTCTGACTTACTGATCGGGTACTAACTGGATTTTTTTTTGTGGTGTAGTGGAAAGACAGGCTCTAATGGACAAGAAAACGACTACTCCAGACTACGAAGGAGAACTCAAAAGGCTTCAGCAAAAGCACAGACTGCAGCAAAAACAAAATGATATGAAGATAATCATGCAGCTGGACCAAAAAGTTAGTGACCAGCAGGTGCTCATGGAGAAAGCTGGGGTGCCCGGATTTCACGTCACCAACAATCAAGGAGACGTTCGTCTTCAAATGTAATCTCTTCGAGTTTATCTTTAGGCTGAGTGAAATGAAATTACCTCGAATGCAAGAGGGAGATAGATGAGACTGGTAATGTAATGATTATGTTAAGATACGTTTGTACAGTAATTTATGGAGAAGAGTTGAACTGACTTGGGGAATAAATGTAGATTAGATCTGAAAGGATTATGGACTTTTCTTTATTGAAAGTTATTTACGTTGTAGGATACCAGCTTATGCTGCGTGTGTATCCTTAAAAACATTCATTTCAACAAAAAGCTTCAAACTTCCATTAAACACCATGGAGGAAAAGTAGTTAAAGTTGCCTTCTCCAAACTTGAGTACTTCCCATTTCTGGACATCTCCACACTTAAGTTTCGCCGATGCGCATTTATCCTTTCCCATCATGGGTGTGTTAATTGGTGTATTTTTATCGTTTAAAACACTAACTTGAAGCGTATATTTTATAGTTCCATTTGAGCCTTCATTTTGTAACAGCATCGGTTCAATGTACAGCTTGTCTTCCTTCGAAGTTAGGCTAAGTATAAACTTATTTTTTCCAACGGTAACTTCGCAATTGATTGCTTCCCAGGTTCCAGTTTTATGGACTTCGTCGACATTGTCGATCGTCCAGATAAATTTGGTTTCCTCCTTTGAAAGCTACAAAAAAATATTTTAAGTGAACCTTTAAAATCCTCATAAAAATACCAATATGAAATTATAAAACGTACGGAAATCTTACTTTGGAAATGTAATTAGGGATACCACTGGGTATGGCGTCCTTAGTTCCGTTCTTAAACATCTTCAATCACAATCAGTAGTTTTTGAAACTGTGGCCAAACAAAATCTCGATTCTTTACGCTATGTCTCTGTATAAAATGTGTATTTTTACATAAAGAAAATTGATATTTTTTGTTTGATTTCTCGCTCAGTCATCAGTCCCACATCGAAGTTGAAAGATGCATCCAAAACTGAACTTGAAGCCATATCCCAGTCACCATGTTCGTGCAAACCCGATACAACCAAATATTCCGCA
>JAAXOA010000439.1:0-23864 GCA_036561885.1 Salina celebensis
AAAAGGAGACGAAAATAATATAGAAGATAACAGCTCACCAACGACACCACCAGCTCCTCCAAGTTCTAGTTATGGGCCTCCTCCAGAGAATAATCCGCCTCCGCCAAAACCAAGCTATGGTCCTCCACCATCCTCTAGCTATGGACCGCCTCCATCTTCCAGCTACGGTCCTCCCCCTTCATCCGGTTATCTTCCACCATCGTCAAGTAACGGACCTCCCCCATCTTCAAGTTACGGGCCTCCCCCATCCTCCAGCTATGGACCTCCCCAATCTTCCACGGGCTACACTTTTGCTCCTGGATTTTTCATGAAAAATGCATATGAAGTTCAAAACAACAATCTAGGACTGTTTAGCTCCAGCATACAATCCTTGAACTACGCCTTCTCGACTCCAGCAACCCCTGTTGCAACTCCAGTTACGACATCATCCCCTCCATACTCAACAGTTGCATATACAAGTTCACCGCCTTCTTCCACAACAGATGGAACTTTAAGTGCTTTGTTGAAACGTTTATCGGAGCGTCTTCGGAACACATCCCGTCGCCATGCCCAGTTCCAAGCACATTTCCAACCTCTGCGTGCAACTTCCCGATTCCCTTTGCCTACCACGTCTACAACTACAACTTCCACAACAAGCTCTCCATATTTCTCTTATGATCCTCGCTCCCGTTTTCTGTTTCCCTCCGAGTCCCGCATCATTCCCGCAATAGTCGGTGCCTCCACAAGAATATCATCAATTCCATCCCCTCGCAATCCAAAGTTTTCATCAAAATTCAATAGCATTGACGATTCCAAAAATAAAACGTCTTCACCCTCTCTTCTTACACCTCCAGTGTTTATCCCTCTCACCAGTGACGATGCCGTGACACCATCCGAGGAATATATGAAAATGGAAGTTGTGCGTGAGCCTACCCCCGCCCCAGTTCAATTCTCAGACAATCATCAGATCCCAGCCCGAGAAGCCGTATTTGACTTTTTGCCAGCCACCTATTTAGGCTACACTTACACAGTAGACCGCGTTAATAACACGCCCACGCAGGCCGATTACTTCTAGAGATTATGCGTGGGTGACCATCCTAAGAAAATGTCCTATCAACTAGTCCTTATGTACGATGATAATCCACAACAACACATAAAAATTTGCCATTGTTGTCGCATGATTACACAATTATCTTCTGTGTTTGTGTGTAATTGGGAGTAACACGAGATTGGGCTGGTTATTTCGTGTGATATCGTGTTACAAGAGTTATCCCCCTGCTACTTGATATATTTTTTTGTTATCTTTTGTTACACTATGATTATGCGAAAGCCAATCTTTACTTTTACTTTTGATATTTCCTCATTTGTCATGAAAGAGTTGTGACGACGCCCGTCTTTCTTCACGGAAAGGTGTCAGTTGATGTTTTATAAGTTAACACCAAATAAATTTATATCTATTTTTTGCACAATAATGCACTCTAGTGCCAGTTCCATCAATAATATTTACCAAATGGACTGATAAAATACATAAAAATACAGCGTGATGTAAGAAAGCAATAATAATTAATATGTAAATGGAAAGAGAAAAATGTCGAAATAAAGAGAAGAGTTGCTTCTATTAAAACTAATGTCGTTGTTTGTTTAGTCGTTAGAAAATAGTTTTTGATCCAGTCTACCAATTAAATTGATTTTGGGCACATTTTTGAAACTAGTTTGGTATTTTGATAGGATTATGTTTGAATGACAAGTTGACATAAACAGTGCGCTACCTGATCTACATTAGTTTCAAAAGTTGTTGCACAATTTGATATTGTTTTCTTCGACCCCCAGTTGGTAATGCAATATCTACCTACGACAGTATCACCGCCACCACCTATAAAAGGGACAATGGAGCCCCACCTCGTTGAAATAATTAATAGGTCGTGTATACCTACTCATGGTGATGTTTTTTCTTATGATCAACCAACATGTAACTTGTATCGCAGTGAAGAATTTGTGTTTAAATTAAAAAATAGGTGGCTTATCTTGTATTTGTTTTTTTCGTCGCCAGATAAGAAAAGGAAGAGAAAAAAGAACATGGTTGCTTGTACATTTGAAATGTACACCTGATTAGATTTACTTCGTAAAGTCGAAACCGGTTCTGATCTGACGTTTGGTTGGAATCTGAATATTTTATTAAATTGTATAGAAAATTAATATTGAACGCTTGCAAATGATATTTTTAGCCATGTCCGTGAAATGTGCAAAAACATAAACAAAGTAACATGTAACTTGTATCGCAGTGAAGAATTTGTGTTTAAATTAAAAAATAGGTGGCTTATCTTGTATTTGTTTTTTTCGTCGCCAGATAAGAAAAGGAAGAGAAAAAAGAGCATGGTTGCTTGTACATTTGAAATGTACACCTGATTAGATTTACTTCGTGAAGTCGAAACCGGTTCTGGTCTGACATTTGGATGGAATCTGAATATTTTATTAAATTGTATAGAAAATTAATATTGAACGCTTGCAAATGATATTTTTAGCCATGTCCGTGAAATGTGCAAAAACATAAACAAAGTTGTACTTTATGCAGACATAAGATGACGGAAATAGCAGCTAAAAAGCGACACGGGAAAGGCTCAGGACTTCATGCTATACATATACGGGTTTTCGTGAAAAACAATTCATATTAAATTGGAGCATCCGTTCTCCCTTCCGATATGCGATGATTGGTGGTGATTCCGACTCCAACAAGGACGAGTTACTCGCATCATACATACAATTCTACGATTTTAGACTATTTGGGGGTAACATGAGAGCAACTTCAACTTGCAACTATGAAGCCCTTGGAGTATTTTACTTCTCCCTGGCCAAGTTCTAAATGACAACCGGCGAATATTATGAAGGCTTCTTCCATAGTAAACCGACTGATGTATTTTCATACTTTCCACGAATTCTATGCACAATAACATGGCGCATGGCACTCATTTGGCTACTTTGTATAATCGTGTATGAAAATATCAAAAGGTTGTTTGTTGTATGCTGCATACTATAAATGATACAATTCATTTACGATTGAAAAAATATGTGAATTTGAACATTCAGTTGAGTGGGAGTTTAAAGCAGGATGCAAAGCAATCACTAGTGAGTAAAATCATTATTTTCTTTCAACGGCTAGTCGATTACTGGATTTGATTCAGCACTGACTGGGTCAAGGATACAAGGCCAGGGTCTAATGCGTGTATTGTTTCAACAGGGCCGCCAATTCAAATATGTAAATGACTAGAAAAGATCGAAGGTAATCTTCTAATCCATTCAATTCGAAATGCTACTTTTATTTATCATTTTTTAAACTCGAATAATCTCTTTTTCCTACATCTTTTTCATATGTTTTTTCTCTTCCTATTGCGTCAGCAAACTGCAAATTTTTCTTCTCAATTTTTCCTCTACTACCTTCGAGTAAATATCAATCTGTATTATTATCATTAAAAAAAATAAAATATTTTGTATTAAATATCGATATTGAAATATCTTTTTACACACATGCTTTCTGTTATTATCTTGTGTAAACTAAACCAATTTTAACAATTTTATTTTTCGAGTAACAATATGTAATGCTGCGCAGCTGCTGAAGGGGAATAAGAAAACCTCGTATTTTCGAATATTTTACAAACAGGTCACTTTAAAACAATTAAATGCCTATAGTCGAGTGTCGCTTCGCAAAAATAAACAAAAACTAGTAGCGTATCATCAGTTTTATAACAACTCTGTCGTATTTAATTTAGTTTAGAGTTATTATATAAATCTGGTAAAAGTATAAACAGAATATTTTTCAATTTGTTCACAATTCAAATTTCTCTTCGAAATACTAACATTAACATTATAACATAACATGAACAATCATTACATAGTACAATTTGTTGACTAACAGTAAAAGATTACTTTCCAATCTGGTATATTTAATTGCGGACAGTTTAGCAGCTTTTTTCTTAAATTAAATTACGTATTCAAAAACAGAAAATTAAAGGAGCGAAAAATCACGTCTTGCTTGAATGGTATATTAAGTAAAAGATAGGAAACAGAGGGAAAAAGCTTCAGTCAGCCCAAGAAGGATTTTTTTTCATGCAGCCCCACAGCACCACCACCATCACAGGTTTTAATTGATTTTGATGTTCATCATCGTCTTTGTCGATCGTTTTTATACTTTTTTGTCAGGTAAAAGGAGGAGTTTTTTATTTACAGAAACAAAATCTATAGATGAGTCTAAATAAATACAACAATACGTAGAATAAAACGGTAGTAAAAACGATTCAATTATCAGAATTTCATAATTTATCTTAACAAGTCATGATGTAAGGAAAGAGAAAAAAAAATTTCGTTTGGTTTTACAAACGATTATTGCAAATATTATAATCTGTATTAACAAAAATCTCGTTTTGGTTTAAGAATGAATATATTTCATGAATTGTCATTAGTACAAAGTATATTATTGCTTTAGCTTTTTTTTATCTCATACCACTTCAGTGATGTGGTTCTGATCGGGCTCAGACGATACTGAATCGAGGCTGGCGTCAGTTAAACTGTGATGATTTAGGTTGTTGTTGATCTGAGAAGTTCGCAGTTCTTTTGAGTTGTTCACAATGGAGGCAGACGCTGTTGTTGATGTCGAGGTGGCTGCAATTGTTTCAACATAAATAAAATAAAAAAGCAAAACAAAAACGAAAAATGTAAATCAAACATACAAAATAAAAAGAGAAAAAAATAAAGTTTTATCAAGAATAAGTATCCCCACAAAAATAATATTTAGTTTTCCTCTCTGGTCATTTATTTACTAATGTCTTATTAGCTGTTTTATTGTTTGAATATGAATAGAAGCTAAAAATTGTATTATTATTACTCTTTTTGATATCAAAGTTTTTATCGCTGTTTTTGATTATCGGTAGCAAGATAAAAATTTCTTTCAATGACTCACATTAATTTTGTGATTGGTACTGGTATTTTGTTATAAACTTTAGATGACACAACTACGGCATTTCATATTACTTTTTAGTTTTTAGTGCAGCGCAGTCAATCGCTAGCTACAACAATTGTTTTGTAATGAAAGATTTGACATGATATTAAGTTAAGTATTATTTTGCAAAAAATAACCCAGACTAAAAGTTGCATGTTCACAAGACAAGATTTGTTCAGTTAATGCACGGCACTAGCAGCGAAATATTATGTCTTCGATAATTCAGAGCAAAGAGTAGCAGTACTACACATATGTAACAATGTTTTAAACAACAATTTTCAAAGGTTTAACCACCAAAGGATTACCAACAAAAAAGGGTTTGATGATGTGTTTTGTAGTAGTTTTTTACTTATACAGTTAATTATTGACTTGGTTTGCTCGGTTGGTAAGTTTGCAGTAATTCTGATTAGTTTTTTTGTAAGATATATATTTTTATAAGTATCATATATTTTTGTGAACTACTAAAATAGCTACTTCATACTTGTATGAACATTGGCTTATTATTTTTTTTGTAAGTTGTAAAAGTAATGAGCATTATTATATGAATATATTCATCATTACATCTTTTTAGCGTAAACAAACTTGATATTAATACCATTTTCATGATTATTGTGGAGGATACATTTAAAACTGTGATGTAAGACTATTGGAAAAAGTAGACTAACAAGAAAAAGGTTTAGTTTTTAAAGGTTAAAGCCAAAACGATACCTGTATCGGTCTCATCATTAACTGTGCTACTCTGTAAAGTCTGTATAGTCTGCTGGGAGTAACTACTCGCACGAGTAGTTGAGGATATTGTGGTTGTTACGTCATCTGAGGAGTACTCCACGACGTGACTCATTGGAATGCTGTTGCTGTTACTGATGCTCGATGATGACTCGTACTGTGGAGGTGGCGTACTTACTGGAGGGTAAGCCAACGGCATTAGGCTGGGAACATCTGCATTAGTTCAAAAGTAAAGCATTGAATATAAATTAACAAGATTATTAAATAAATATATACATTAGTCTGAAAAGTAATGTCCAAAACAAACTCCAACCAAAATAAATAGTTTTTCCAAATTATAACATGCTTGTAACAACTATACTCTTTGCAAAAATCAACTTTATGGGAGAGTAGCTATAAAAACATAAAACTGAACTTAACACATTCTTCGCTTCGATCATAGGTATCAAAAACGTGAAAACCTTCGATTCACTACTAAACTCAAAACCACAACAAAAGAAAAAGAAAAAAATTAAACCAAACACCAACTATAAAATTAAATATTTCTTTCAAAACTTAGTACTTGCAAATTAAAACTGGGGAAAATAAAATCAGTTACAACAAAAAGGGAACAACACTGACTTTTTGACTTTCTCAAAATGAAATACCTAATTCGCTTTGTTAGGATCACGTTTAGGTGTCCTAGGCGGTACTGGAGGTGGAACTTTACTGCGTTGAGTTTGACCTCCAGCCGGTCGATGACTCATTAACACTGCTGGATAACTTTGTGATTGTGGTGCTGATTGTTGTGGTTTTGCTTCTACTTTACCTTCCGGCTCCTCAAACCTTAGGCCTTTTGCAACACACAAAATATAACCACATTCAAGAAAACACTAGAGAAAGGAGAAAATACAACGTAGAGAGAAAACACAGCTTTCGCTTGTGCTTTTCCTCCATGCTGGGATTTTCCTTCAAAAGTCTATTACAAACGTTTCCCATTAATTCTAAAACCCCCTAGAAGAAACCCAACGATTCTACGCATAAAGTTTTTAACAATTAGACCCACATTCAGAACTTTGACAACAATGCATACATGCAAAGACTTTTGAATAAAAACTCTTCGACACAAAAACACTCAGAAGAACATGTAAAAGTTGCGACAAAAGTATTTACCGCCCACATGAACCGAGCTAACATCCACAGTACTACTATCTTGATTAGCGTTATCGATATGCGCTTGTTTATCTGCCTCTTGCTGCTGCTGAGTCTGCTGGAGTTGAACTGGCACCTGAGTTGTCGCTGGAGTGGAGGAAGCTGGTGGCGATAATGGCAAATTCGTACTGATTCCAGATCGCTTCTTGCTTGGCGAATGCTTCAGAGCTGTGCGTAGAACAAAGTCACGTTAGCCAAACAACATTTTCTCCCATACACAAATTCACTTGAACATTTAGTGACGACATAAAAGCAATTAAAGTAAGTTCATGGAGAGACATTCACTGACACGAAAAAGTACTAAAACTACAAAAACTAAAGTGAGCTACAGCTACAAAAATAAGAAAATAATATGTGTGGTGGTAACTTATAATCAAGTAGAAAATTGTACCGAAGACAACTAAATAGTTGTGTACAGTTAAGAAACCAGAAGCAGAAGCAAATAAGTGGGAAAATACATAGTATCAATTTTAGATTTCTTTGATTTGACTCCCAAATCACTACCTATGTAGGTTGAGACGAGGTTACGGAATTTACGATGGTTTCCTTTGATTTCGGGCAAATCCACTTAACATATTTTAAACGAGTGTTTTGTCAAAAGAGTATTGTGTTTTACAAGTACAGTTTTACAGAAGAGCAGCAATGAGAAAGGAAGAAACAAGTTTACATTGTACATTAATACAAGGGCATGAAATATTATGATTAGAATGAAAATAGTCCTTTCTTGATTAGAGTAGATTTGTATGCTTATATACAAACAGGATCCAAGAGAATTGAATAAAAGAATGACATTTTAAACAGCATGTAAACTTACGTGATGGAATCTTCTTAAACACGTTTCTCGTGCAGAAGTTCATAAAACGTTCTGCATAAAAGCCCGGCCGATGCACGGAGACAGTATCCTAAGTAAATGGGAATGAAGCAATATTAGTGTTGTTGATTGTTGATAGAACTAATGAGACTAGGCAGTTGGCGATCTTCCTTACCCCATCGTGAATAATTGCTTTAAAAGTATGTTCTAATTTTTTCCGGAGTCTGTAACTCTGCAAAATATCAATCACACCAAGGAAAAGTAGGAGTCTTTCACCTTTTGCGTTCCTCGCTGGAATTCCACCGGGCCTGTAATAAAACAATTGGAACAAAGAAAACCAAAATTAATATGTTTTATCTCACAAGAGGCTTCCTAGTAAGGTTACCACTTGCATGTGCGTCGTCCAAATTTCTTCTACAAAATCTAGATCAGGTTTTAGCTGGCTCAATCGCTTCATTCTTTCTAACTTGTCGACCCAAAAGCGCATAATGTCGCGACTAACTCGACATGCAGTAGTAGGAGTAGTAATAGAAGATAGACGAACAAGCGAGTTTGTACATTTTTAGAAAACAAGCGGAAGATATTTGAATACCCAAAGTAACCCATTCGGAATTTGGAATGGTAAAGTAACATGGAAGCAAAAATTAGAGAAGAATAGAATAGAGTTAGACGATAATGGTTAGTTAGTTAGTTTCATTGATAAAGATTAATAATAAACTTGCAAAAGAAAGGATAAAATGTAAAATTGTTTAAACTCTTTTCTTTGGCAAGATGATTCAACTTACGGTACGTCGTCATCCGTGTCAATAGGTTCACTTTCAGCCTGAATACTCTCCAACGCAGTTGAATGAGCTACAAGCTTTTGTCTATTTATCGACCGGGATCGGGAAAGGCCACTGCCGGAAGGTCCTGCAGCATTTCCACCATCTTCTATATCCTCTCCATCTGAGTCCACACTCAGGTTAGTCTTACGGTTCTTCTTTTCCTGTGAACATAATAAATGAAGGATCTTTACCATTTGTCCAGTCTTAAGTTTAACGAGCGTGAAGGTAACATTACCAGTTTCTCTTTCGCTGCAATGTCCAAATTATGAATTCCTACGAGAAGGGAGTAGTCCATAATTTTAAAACTTTCTAGCACCCTTGTATCCCTCTCTAATGTTTTTATCAAGGCCGCGCAAGTGTCCGCTTCCAAGAGAAGTCCATCTGGATGATGTTCCATAAAGTCTAAATCTTTGTACGTTGGAGACTTCTTTTCTCTCTCTGCCTTGTTCGCCTGAAACGAAGCCAATTGAACAGTTAAGAAACTTGAACCAGGAAATTCCAGGATGGATGAAAAACTGACGAATTCTTACTTTTCTTTTGTATGTGCTTCCTTTCAAATCATATTTTTGATGCATTCTTATACTGCTAGGAAGAAGATTGTTCATTACAACAAGTCGTACATTCTTGGCATTACAAATGTAATTAAAAAGTCCAAAGAATTTGGGCAACAACGTTCTAGGATTCTGATTTAAATTCATATAGTAGCCGGGGAGGAGCTTTTGCAAAAATTCACATTCCTTGTGCAAGACTGTCTTCATTATAAACTCATCATCATGTGATAGATAAAATATACTTCCACTAGCTCCTGGATTCGAAAGCTCTCGGAGGGGAACCGAGCACATCGATATCTAACAAGTAAAAAATACAATTAGTAAAGCATTACATTATAAACATTTCATTATAATATTTTTAAAACCTCATACCAGAAAGTCGTCAGGTTGAATTCCAAACAAGTCACGGAAATATCGAAATGCTATAGGTGCATAGGTTTTGAACCGAAAGTCGGAGAAATGATGAGCAGGAGTGAGGTTTGATCCTCCAGAAGGAAAATAGGTCTGTTCTACTGTCATAAAGTCCTGCAATAATGACAATTGAAAAATATTAATTTTCGATATTTTATATTTTCGAATATTAATTTTACACTTGGCATGTTTAAATACGCACCTGCATAAGGAGATCCCTCTCGGGTTTGGAAGCCAATCCACCAATCGCATGCTGCATTCCCAACTGAATCGACCCCATGATTTGGGACGACTGAATCTTCTTGTAGGTGACATCTCCTCCCTGTGTCACTCTCCTGTGACCGATCTTCTTCTCCCGTTCTGATTTTGTTCTTGCTATACCGACAGGCACACCACTAGGCCCAGGCGTTGGCGTTTTCGGCGTTTGGCCGGCAGCATTGGAAGCACCTACGGATGGCTGAGGCATCTAATTCAAATTAAATAAACCGTTAACATGGTTTCTCCACTGAATACTGTTCTCTACTGTTGTTATTAAAGCTTCCACTTACTTCTAAAGGCGGGAGTGGTCTCCCAGTGGTAGCCCCTCCCACTTTAAACTTAACTCCACTTCCACTCCCAACTATATTCCCTTCTTCGTCTGTTATTTCCAGCGCAGTGTTACTACTTCTTCCACTATGTACATCATTTCCTGTCGCCATTTTTTGAACTCCACCGAGTCCACACTAAATGATAATCTAACCACTTAGCAACCCCTAAACTGCTTCTTCCACAAAAGAACGCCCAGTTTTCCCACTCCGTTTAGTTCTTGCTCCGAGTTTCTTAATTATTTTCCACCACTTGCAACCCAAATAACTGTTTCGCCCACAAACCATTCCTTGCTCTAAACAATTCACTACAAACACTCCCTAAATCTATCGGCGAATCTTCCTCCAAAAAACTTTATAAATCATCACTCCCCCTCCTTTGCCCTCCTGCTACCCTTCATTTAAGGCGTTTTCCTGTAACTTTTTGCACTTCAAGTTTATCACCGGACTTGATAATGGACAGTTATGTTTCTGCTTCGGACCACCTGTCACCTGTTCCCAAAAAAAATATACAAAACAAACACACGCTCACATCAAAATACTGCACAACAACATCCCATCTTTTTAAATACTCCTTGAAAACAGTTTTTTAATACACTCACAACTTAAAACCATTTATTTTTACCAGCGAAAAAATTCCTGATCACTATATATTTTATCCTTGCGCACTTATCTGTATTCTTATCCTTCTTTTGCTTATATTTTTCTCAGAAGGCAATGCAAAACCACCTCTCTCTATTTTTTTTTGTTTCTCATCAGTCACCTAATGTTGTTATTATAGCACCATCCACCACCACCTCGTCAATCTCACGATGGACTTTTGCACCCACACAAAACGAGGACACAATTTTTTTTCTTTTAAGCTTGTTTACTTCATACTTATTTTGTTTTTAAGGTTTCTTCTCAACATCTTAAGAAAACTTCTAATCTCTAACCATATTGTTTCGTCTTTTTTGTTTGGGGGTCACAACACACAAGTTTTTTCCGCTGTAATCTTTACCATTTATAAAAAAAATCTTCCACTATCTCTAGTGTGCACTATAAAAAAAACTTGTGGTGAACTATTGCAACTTGTTACTTGCCAAAAATGACGATGATATCGTTGAATGTATGGTGTGGTATTGACCACGACACATTCATTCATACACAACGCAGAGAGAACCTATCGTCAACTCATTTTAATGGTAAAGAATCAGGCTATGATTAAAAAAACAGTCATAGGTCTGTCCTACCTTGCACCTTGGTAGCCTTTCACTTGCCGTGAGCTAATTTAAACCATTATAATTATAATTATAATACAGTCTACACTAAAAAATTAATTCATGTCAAAATTATTAGACAAACAAGAATATTTTGTTAGATTTTATGTTATTTACCTGCGTGTATCTTCCAGTGAAAATTGTTATTACTTAAAAATGTGCGGTGCGCAAACACACCGCACACTCCCAGCGCAAGGAAAAGACTGAAAAGATTTTTTTTTCTTTCTTTTAAGAAGTTGTTTTTCTGTAAATGATGATGATAATTTGCTGTCAGAGGCGGTGCGTGTGTCACAGCAAATCCATTCTGGAACTGGACGATTGGAGTGACCACTGTTGCTCCACAAAATGATCAATTAAAAAACAACTTTGTCATGATGAGAGCATTCATAATAATTTTTTTTTCAGGGAGTATTTTTTTTACTAGTCGGTGAGTTGTTCCCTATGTAGAGCTCTTTTTGTTTTAAATGGAGCTATCTCGGGGAAAAAAATAGTGATCACTGTGTATTTTATATTGAAAATAATAATGCATAGTTGAATAGTATTTTTTTTGAAAGAGAGGATGGCATAAGAATATAATGTAGATAGAAATTTTGTCGGCAGACTGAAGGGAATACGCCCTTGCCTTGTGAGACCATGAGAGAAGAAGAACCGACGAGTACAAAGAGGATAGGAAAAGTTTTGTGTGCGATATTGGGGAAATTTTTTTTTTTGAAAGAGAGGATGGCATAAGAATATAATGTAGATAGAATTTTTGTCGGCAGACTGAAGGGAATACGCCCTTGCCTTGTGAGACCATGAGAGAAGAAGAACCGACGAGTACAAAGAGGATAGGAAAAGTTTTGTGTGCGATATTGGGGAAAAAAGAAACGGTTTTTATGGAGTTGTTGTGTTTTTGAAGCTATTTAGAAGAGAGCATGGAAAAGAATTAGTTGTTATTTTCTGGAGAGGGATTTTTAGGGAAAATTTGTCCAGGATTCTACAGAGAAATGTGGACAAAAAACATAAAATATTAGAAGTATATTTTTTTTATAGGAAATAATTTCCTGGCGTGAAAAGAGCTGCCATAAAAGTAAAAGTGAGCCACAGATTGATTTTTGACTACGCATGTGATTCTATAATAAACATATTGGTAACAAGACACGCATAATATTATGTATGGGTTTTTATGAGGTTTTAAGTATAAAACCTGGGGACATTCCAGAGAGAAGGGAGTGTGTGCATGCGAAAGGGATATTTTGCTTAATTAATAAGGAAAACATTAAAATTTAATTAGGCAAAAGGGAAACATGATTTGGTTGCGGTTTGGCACGAGATATTTTTTAGGAAACTAGCGAAAAAATGCAGTCTAGACAAAGATTTTTTGGCAAAAACCATATCAGCAAGTTAAAAGGATGGGCTGCTGTGTTGGAAGGGGAAAAATACATGCACGGATGGAAGTGATGATATTTTTTGCAATAAACGCAATGCGAGAATTGCACAAGGGGATTGGTCACAGTATAAAAAAGCAACTTGTCTGCAGGATTTTTCCTTTTGTGACGAGTATTTGGTATGAATTTTAATTGCCAAAGAATGAATTTATTACAGAGACCAAGCCAGATATGGAAATGTGGCAAGTTGAAACTGGAATGATGTGGCCACAGGTTATTGAAAAAAATAATTTTTGGATTACGTAAGGTAGTCGACCGACACGGACAAAGATCACGAGGCATAAAACTGATTGTTTTTTTTTTCTGCTGAGATGTTCTGAGCAACGTTAATTATAGCTAATGAGGTTTACTTTCAATGCAGAATTATTATCTGATAAGATTGTTTAGTGAAAATGCAAGTGCAATTTGCATCACAATGCATAGACATGTGTGAGAGGTTTGCGTGTGCATTTTCAGTAGAGATGTCTTTCAAGGATTTGTTTACGAGATTTTGCTTTTCATTGAGACACAAAAAACAAGAGTCTTCTTTGTACATACTGCCAAGTTTGTAGTTATCGACCAAATTACGGTAATTTACAAATATGAACAGAAGCAACTGATTGTAATGACTTAACTTTCAATGCAGAATTATTATCTGATAAGATTGTTTAGTGAAAATGCAAGTGCAATTTGCATCACAATGCATAGACATGTGTGAGAGGTTTGCGTGTGCATTTTCTTAGCAGAGATGTCTTTCAAGGATTTGTTTACGAGATTTTGCTTTTCATTGAGACACACAAAAAACAAGAGTCTTCTTTGTACATACTGCCAAGTTTGTAGTTATCGACCAAATTACGGTAATTTACAAATATGAACAGAAGCAACTGATTGTAATGATTTTTTTTGTAGATAGGGACTGCATGCACCATTCTTTGAGCAAGCCACAAAACAAAATTATATGTGGCTATAAATTGTTTATTTTTGTATACAAAACGGCTATATCGATAAAATAAAGTAATTCTTTTTTATTTATGCGGCAATAGACATTGATTAAATTACTGAGTACACAAAAGCGTTGTTTCCTTTGGATGTGTCAGTGTGGGTTCTTCTGAGGAAAAAAACATCACACACATGGATGCTTTCATTGAAAAAAATTTATTGAGAATTTGGGCAGATGCGAGAAATTGTCTCTCTGAAAAGGAAGATGAAACGTGTGACGAGTGGGTATCGTCATTATACCAAGAAAAAAGAAGAGATAAGCATAAAAATTTACGGTTTTTTGTGCGATCGTCTTTCTAAAAAACTTGCATGAAACAGTTTGCACACTTTCGCCTTTTTCCCATAAAAAAGAGGCTTTTTTAGTATGGAAAGTTTTTCCTCGTAAGAAAAGTTTGTATTTTTTTCTGCGTATTTGAAAGTTTGTTGATGAAAATCATTTCAAAATCAAGTGGGATGATGCGAAAATAATCAAATCGTCAGAGTTGACAAAAAAAAAAAGAGTAGTAAACCTTTTACATAATCGAAAGTGACGTTTCAGTATACTACATTGAAACAAGAAAGTTTTGTCTGTCTGTCTATTTTATTTATGATAACTCACGTTTCAGATTTCTATAGAAAAAAATCTTTCCATGTAATATAGCGGAAATAAATTCTCACTCATGAAATTACGCTCGACTTTTTCCGTCCACGCAGAAACTCATTTTTCAGACATTGCTTATTACGATTCTTTGCTGTCTCTTGTTCAAACTACTTTTTCGTTACTTTCTAACGAAAAAAAGTAGTCTTCACGTGCTCTGAATTCTCATGAACACTCTGTCTACAGTAGTCATTTCTTGGTTGATTCCCCGAAAAATATAAAAATCGGTTTTGTAGAAAGAAGGAAAACAGAAAAAGTGCATTCTCTATCCAACCACTCGCGTTACTTTTACTCTCACCACTCTCAAATACCTCTTTTATCAGTCACCGTTCATTTTTTTACTCTTCTCTGGCTCTTCTTGGTAGACTCTTTCCAACAAAAAATTATACTCTCAGTTCTGTCATGTCACTTTTTTCTCTCTTCACACGTCAAAAGTCGAAATCCCCCTGAAAACAAACTTGAATCCTGCCAAAAGCTGCCATCATCACAACAACCGTTTTTTATGCATTATATATAACCGTTTTAGTATCCATTTTCCTTCATCATTCCTCCAAGCCTAGTTTTTTTTCCTCCATACACACCTAAACTACTTCCTGTTTCTCGTCAGTGGAAAATGTTCCATGCAAAGACCACTTGAAAGGAAACTTAGACATTTCATTTTCTCTACTGGAGAGCAACCACCACTAGCCAACAAAAAGCATAAAAGAAGATCTCTACAATTTTGACAAAATAACTGCCTACACTATTTTAACACCTAGTATTGTATTCCTATCTATGTTGCCTGAGATTGTGCACGCAAAAAGACAGAGGAGCTATTTTCATAAAAAAAACTCTGGATTTCTTCAGCTCCGAGGTGTGGAGGCGTTAGACACAGTATACCTTTCCATAATAACACAATATTATTACCATCTAACAGCAATTCACGCTTGACTAGGGCTATTATACCGATTATTACATTTGGATTATAGATCTGTTTATTATGGAACGTTGTTTACCACCAAAGAGAAACTTTTTTCTCTTATAGCCATACACAATATTATTACATCCACGCAGAACTCACTCTTTATGTGGCCATGTCGTAAGCGATAATGGAAAAATCTGATGAAAACCATGTTCCCATACAAAAAAAAGTCATATCAATGTATTTTTTCTTTAAAAATGATGATAACCAACCAGACAGCAAGGCAATAGTGTAGGCAGCAATAAACGTGCGTGTTCAATAAATATTAAAGGCATATCCTTTCAAAAGAGTTTTTTTTCTCGGATATACCTTGTTTTTTTGAAAAAAGGGTCTTGTTTATATGTATACCGAGTACACTCACACACATTGTTTATCAGGAGAAACTATAACATTTATAGGTTTATAAGAAAAAGCAGTGCAACACTAAAGGGGAATGTGATAGTGCTGCAGGCACTTAAGGTGAAAACCTTAAGAAAAAAAGTAGCTACTTGTTCGTTTTTTTATTATTAAGTGTATATGAATCTATGTGTGAGTTTTTTATAAAGAAAACAAGTTGAACAAGACAATAAAAAGAAGACAAGGTAGGGTGAAGGTCCCTGGAGACTTAACCTCTTCTCAGAAAAATGCCAGAGGAGCTATCAAGACTAGTTCGTTATGGGAAGAGTTTTTAAATAAAGAATGAATCTGTTGTAAGTGAACTTTTTAGTTTATATTTTGGAGGAAACCCGTGCAAAAATAGGTTTGTGAGTGGATGTGTGCAAAAAAATATAACAGTTTGAAATAATTTTGAATAAAAAATAAGCGAAAATGTAGTACAAAGAAGAGAAAAGGGAACTAGTATGGAGGTAATTGGGAATAGTTAATGGGAGCTATTGTGGAGGAAAAAAGAAAACAACAAGGCTGCGTGTCTTCCGGTTTTATCTTTGCTCAAGGAAGATTGTTTTGGGAAAGAGTTAGTGGGAAACAGCGACCCGAGAAGGATTTTAGTAGTTGAGCTTGGGCAGCTGGAAGGAAGGGACATGGAGGGAGACACGTTAGTAGGTTAAACATAAAAGTTGTGTTATGTTGGAAGCTCTCTAAAAAAACGACACCAACACTAACGAAGAGATTAGGCGATAAGGAGAGAAAATGTGGTGAATTCAACGAAACAAAAAAGATACAAAACTGACAACGATTTGCAAAAATGGAGGATAACGCAAGGAGAAAACGTAAGTCAGCTATAGTTTAGATAGTTTGGCAGTTTGTTTTAAATATATTTACTGGGTTTTCAGATTATCCCTGGAAATTTTCATTTGTGTTTGCGAGTATTTGGTTACTATTGGTGGGCGCGGATGGAGTGAGATTTGTTGCGGAACCGCAGGATAACACGCTCCGACTGAGAGGAGACGGGGATCAAAAGTTGACACTGAGTTGTGCAGTGGAAACTGGGGAGAGGGGAAGAGATGTGGAGATTACGTGGAAAAAGGATGGTGTCAAGTTGGACCAATCATTGTAAGCCTACATGACAGTTATGCAAATTTGAGAGATAATTTTTATGGAAAATATGCAAATGAGAAAGCAGTTCTAATGCAATTTCGTTTTGGGATACAGGGAAGGAGTGAAAATAACAAATACTCATGGGAACAGGTCAACACTGGCAGTGACTCTGTCGGCTTCTTCAGGAAGTGACAACATTCATCAGAACTATTATCAGTGTGAAGCAGTGTCTACAGATGCTGAAGGTGGTGCAGTGATTGTGTTATCCCGTCCAGCAAGAGTTCGGTTGTTAGGGCCACCTTCGTTTCTCGAGCATCCGGAAGACTTGACTTCCACGCTAGGGCAAACTGCGAGATTTGCTTGTTTGATTGATAAAAGTGATGGAGAAGTTCGTGCACCGACATGGTACAAAAAACGATGCTCAGCTTAGTATTGACAGGGAACGGATGACAGTGTTGCCTTCGGGGTCGCTTGAAATCCAGAACGTGAGAGAGCTTGATGCAGGGGCTTACAAATGTCAAGTTGACGGCGGCACTGGCTTTAGCCGAAGCGGAAAGTTATATGTGGTCGCTACTTGTAAGTCTCAAAACTACCCTTTTAAGTGAACCTTCAACCTTTAACATTTCATACTAGTCCTTAACATGTCGGTCGTTATATTTTATAGCTGAGAAGGACTCTGCACCGCCGATTTTCACCGCAGTTCCAAAAACGCGCACGGTTCTTGCTGGAACTGACGTCGTCCTGGAGTGCTCCGCCGTTGCTCATCCTAAGCAACCACGTATTATGTGGTTGAAAGAAGGAGCTACTTTGGACTTTAGGTGAGTTGTGACGCTATTTCAAAATCACGATAATATACCATGTATCTTATGTAATCAATTCTGATTTTTCTGGTTTAGTGCAACTGACGGTCATTTTTCCATCATTGGTGAAGCGAATTTGCTAATTCGATCGATTACACCACAAGACAAAGGAACTTACTTGTGCCGTGCTGAAAATCGCGAGGATTCAATTGACGTGCAAGCTTCCATCGATGTCGTCATTCCTCCCGTGAAAGTTTCTGACCAAACTGTTAACTATTATGCCTACGAAAAGGATGACGTTGAGCTCACCTGCGGAGTTACTGGAACACCAACCCCACAACTCCAATGGCTCAAGAATGGAGCACCTATTTTGCATGGAGACTACTTTCAAGTAAGTTCTAGGGTTGTCATTAGATAACACTTACATAAGAAATCCTTGAAAAGAATCTGAAACATGTGCGTATTTTCCCACGAATATTTCAGCATCCACCTGGTTCCACCCGGCTGCGAATTCTTGGCCTGGTTTCATCTGACACCGGCTTCTACCAATGTTTCGGTACAAACGCTGGCGGTACTGCACAACAAACGATGCACCTCAAAGTCCTCCGCCCAGGACAGGAAAAGCCACCAACTCAACTTGGTCCGCCACAGAATGTCACATCAACTTCAGCAACCTCAGACAGTGTCTCTCTTAAATGGGCACCACCTGCTCAAATCACAGACTCCTTGCCTGTTCTTGGCTACACAATTTACTACAAAAAGCTTCCAGACTCGCCCCGCGAGCGATCCGTCAATCTTACCAAGTCTGCCAAGAACCCTGTTCCTCCCACAGAGACAACAATTGACCGTCTTCAGCCCAATACTACATACATATTCCGAGTTCAGGCTTATGGTCCTACAGGCCCTGGCGTCCATTCCAATGAAATTACAGTCCGAACTGTGGGCGAGGACCCGATTATCATTGACGACCTTTCTGCAGTACCTCTTTCTAGCAGTTTGCTTCATTTAAGTTGGTCTACAACGAGTGACTCCGTACAACGTTGGGTCATATTTTATCAGGAAGTGAATGGAGGCATTTTTGGAAATGATGATGGCAGAGGGGAAACACTTACTGTTAATATTCCACAGGCTGACATTGACAGCTTGAAGCCATTCACAACATACAGGATCAGAGTTCACGCAGTAAGCAGGGTAAGCACTTTCATGCTAATTGAATTGAAAGCACATGTGGGAGCATTGATAACAGATACAATTTGCCTAATTTGATGTAGCAATTCATGCTAATGTGAAACAAATATTGTTTTGTATAGAACGGGCCAGGACCAGAGGAATCCATAAGTGTTCGCACACTCTCCGACATTCCTGCAGACACTCCGCATAATTTCACCGTTGAACCAAATTCCGCATCGGTAGGTTTTTGACAATCGCAAGCAATAAATTTTAATTTAATGTTTTTTTTCGATGCTAATACCATACTATAAGTGGGTGACCTAAATTGCTACATATTTTTTGCGTACACAGTCCCTCCGACTTTCTTGGCTTTCGCCACCTCCAGAATTCCAGAACGGGCAAATAACTGGCTACAAAATCAAGTACAAACCGAAAGGGAAAAAGCGAGCGGAGACGGTCACAACAGATGCAAACACGTTAACGCTAATCATTCCAGATCTTGAGAAATCGACTGAGTACCAAATGCGAATTGCCGCAATGAATGTGAATGGAACTGGGCCTTTCACGGAGTGGACGAGTGCACTAACTTTTGCCAAGGACTTGGACGAGAGCCAAGTTCCCGATAGACCTGATGGAATGCAGGCTCGACCCGGAGTAAATTCTATTACAATTTCTTGGACACCAGCAAGATCTCGGGATGGGAATGATATTCTCGTGAGAGGATACACAATCGGTAATATTTTTTTACGCTTAATCACTCTCCCAAAGCTACAAATCATTTGGATTGCCACCATGTATCATTCTTGACCGATAAATTTGTATTTTCCTTCAGGTTGGGGCAAAGGAATTCCAGATGTTCATACCAAACTTGTCGACTCCCGTCGACGCTCTTTTAAGATTGAAAATTTACGACCAAACTCGGAATATGTTATTTCCTTACGGGCATATAATCGTGTGGGAGACGGAATTCCAATTTATGAAAATGTGAGAACTCTTGAAGAAGACGAAGATGACTTTTCTGATGAGCTAATCAACTTTCTTCCCCCACCTGTGGGACTTCGTGCAATAACTTTGTCACCTACCTCAATCATTTTGTACTGGACTGACAACGGCGGCTATGCAAAGGGAGTAACAAAGGTCGTCTATGTACTCAGATACATGTCGTTAGAGTCGGATAAATATGCATACGTCAATACAACGGAAACTACGCATTTGGTGGAAAACCTACGGCCTGGAACTACGTATGAGTTTAGCGTGAGTGTGGTTGCAGGCCACAAGCGGTCTCAGTGGAGCTTAGTTGCTGGAAATACAACGGCAAACTCACGTCCACCACCTCCAGATCTGACTTTAGTGGGATTCACAGAGTAAGTAAATGATTAAAAATGCATGCCAAGTTTAGAATCTTCTTGGGAGTACACATACATGTCTCTCTGCTAGTGTCTGCCCAGGAAAGAGAATGGCCTAATTAATTTCGTAAAAGGAATTTTTAATGAATGTCTGGAATGTGGTGACTTTTTCTTGTAGCTCACAAATAGGCCAGTCGAGTGTAGTCTTAAATTGGCAGCCACCTCCATCAACGATCTCACACCAACACGATGCGAGCTTATCTACAGAGGATACTCTCCAGAGCTATATAATTTATTACACAACAACGCTGAAAGAATGGGTGGAGGAGAATGTACCGGATGACGTACTCACACATAAAATTACTGGACTTACACCCGACACTACGTACTACTTTAGAATGAGTGGAAAATGGAGACGCAGTGGACTTGGGCAAACGACAGAGGTTAAGAGTGTGACGACGCCTAAGGCGCTGACACACTATCATACTGTTGGAGGGGGAGGAGGAGGTCATTATGGACATGTTCCGCCATCACTGCAAAGACCTAATCAGATTGTACTTTACATTTTGATCGGTCTGTCGGTGCTATTTGCGCTGGCAAGTGTAGGCGCTGTGTATCTATTACAAAAGGAAAGCTCGGGATTTGGAGCACAATGCGATGGGACTTAAGAAAGATAAAAAGATGAAGTAAGTTTGGGTTTGTTTGATAGATTATGATGATGATGAAGGGGTTTCTATACTCTTGCTATTTTATTTATTGTTTTCTGTAGGAAAATGGATCCAGAGACGATGAAGATGACAGCATCTGGAAAGCTCAATCCTCCAGACTTATGGATACATCATGACCAAATGGAACTAAAGCAAATGCAGCAGCATCAAACTCTCCTGTCTAGTTCTTCCAACGAGTTTGACCTAATTGATGATCACAGGACTACTCACTCTCTTGACAAACGAGCGTTACGTGCTAGTGCTAGACGAAGTATGTAAAACATCTCTTATTTCTGTGAGAATTTCTTTCGTATACTTTAAAATTTACATATTATTTGTCTATGATTTTGCCTTTGTAGTTGTAACTGCTGACGATGATGACATTGATGCTGGAGTCTCCTCAACTTTACGTCGGATCAATAATAAGAACAAACAGCACAGTGGCAGTTGTAGTAGTGTCACTGTTCCACTTTCGTTAAGTAGCAATGCTTCCAGTCAGCACAACCTCACTCATAGATCATAATCTCGGAGGGCAATACAGGTAGAAAGCAAAATCTATGAATATTTTAATGCTCATCCATCACTCAAGCTGACAGGGAAAATAATGAATCTTGAATGTCTTGCATAAAACAGTGCCACTTCAGATTATGGAACTGCTCAGTCCTCCAATAATCTTTCTACCCTCACCCGTCGACAGTGGGGCCAATCCTTCTGGGAACTTGAAAAGCTTTGGTGTGCCACCACCAGTTATTAATTTCCCACCTGGAGTTGGCGCAGTCACAAATAAGTCAAGTAAATTAGCTTTTCATAATTAATACCGTTACACAAGCGTTGCATAACGTAGCCTTGATTTGTTGTATACAAAATCATTTCATCTTTTATCCCATAGCCCCTCACGTCACAGACTCACGTGGAACCAACCCTGTGAAACTTCCAAACCAGTCCAACCCAGTGCATAATTACTTTGTCCAGCCGAATCCAGGTGAAGAACCTTCATCCCCGCCCATTGCAGAAATGCTACAGTACTGAAGAGCTCAACCAGGAAATTAACAATCTTGAAGGGCTGATGAAGGATCTTGTTGACATCACTGCGAAAGAATTCCAGTGTTAATGCCAGTCCTTTTTGGCAAAAACTTTCTCTCTGCATTTACACCTGTCCCCTAAGCAAAGATACATGCAAAAGGGAAAAAGGCTCTAAAATATACTCACGTAAGATATCGACAGACGATTACTAACTTTAATTTTTCCATGTAGTCAATCAAATTAAGTTGATTTCTCTACTGGAGCATTTTTCTATGCATTTACTATTCTCCTATGCATTTTGCCCTAATAGTTCACTAATTTTAAAGGATCGAGGTTTATTTTAGTAGACCAGAATTTCGAAATTGAGTCGGATAGTTTGTTATATAAACTCATATATTGTATATTATAAATAGTTTTAAAATTACTTGACTTACTAATATATTATTAGACATGGATTTTAAATGAAACTTCAGGTCTTTTAGACTGCTCCATCCTGTAGAATTTTTTGTACAGGCCTTTCAGAATCTAACGCTAAACATAGAAAAAACATATTTATGTACAAGTACTGCTGTCTTAGAGCTTTCAGTTTTAAAAGTATAACACTTTTATCTAATACAATCCCTAAAAATAACAAAACTGGAAAAGAAAAAAAAAATGTGTAATGATCTCAAGACTTTCATCTCTCTACACAAAAATTATTTACTACAATTAAGTAATTTATAGAGAGGAAAAACTTTATAATTGAGAAACGAATGCAGCTATATAATGTAAATGTGTTCATACTCTTTGGTCTCAACTCCCGACTGTGTGGAACAATGATGTTTTTTTGCAATATTACAACTCAGTCTTTTTATTTTATAGAAAATAGTTATTTGTACAGATTGTATATGAAGTTGACTAGATTATTTAAAACAAACAACTGGAATTTAGATGTAAAGAAGATCTAATGGTTATTCGTAATGGAACAAATACCGGCTTTCTATGTGTAGGGGTAACGATAACTTAGTTGAGTGAAGAAACAATTTTTTATGGTTGTATAATTTGTCAGACGGAGGACAGAAAAAAGCACAATTTTTTATCAACTGGTCAGTTTTATAGCAAACTAACCGTTTTTTATACTCTCATAAAACGTACCCTTAAATGAATGAGAAAATATGATACATTTATAACCGGTGTTTACAAAGTCAGCTTTTTTACACACTCTGTAAAAGAATGTCAAGTTTTACAACAACCAGTGTCATTGCGATTTGAACTCTATTATGTATTTACAAAAAAACAAAATGTATACCTATACCTATATACTGAATCAGTTGTATTAAACAGTGTTAGTTTGAAAAAAAAAATATTTGAAAAAATATGTTGTTGAAACTGGCGTAAAAAAATAAAGAAAGAATAAAAAAATCTTTTACTTGTAATGTTTTTATTGCGAAAAAATTTGTGTAAAAAAAAACACAAGATGCCTATGGGACGACAATGAACTAAAAATATTTATGCAAATAAACCCGTAAAAAGACTTAGGCAGATGTATAGTATTTCTCGACTTTTACACAAGATCCTGTTGACATCTGCATTTTCGATGGTGTCTCAACATGCAGTTCTATTCCTCGTTTCAAGCTATAAATGACTCTAGCCTAACTAATCATTATTGAGCAAAGTACCTACTAAAAGAGAGAAAAAAAGTGTGTTCCGCAATCTAAGTGTGTTATACCGCTGGGATAAACCTGTAGTTGAATTACCTAAGCAAATTCTTTCATACACCTTGTCTCTCTCCCTCTCAAAGTTTTTTTTTTCTACAACTTTGTTTGCAGCATAATTGCACGCTTGAGACTTTTTTTGCAAGGAATTCCATCGCCACTGGTTCCACAGTTCCAAAAAAACAGATAATTGCATATGTTGTAACAAAATCTGGACGTGTTTTGTGCAGCCATCACGTAATCATAATCGCCCATGTGGCTCCTTCCCTTACCGCAAGAATCTCTTTTGCATGGCATTCTTTTTTAGTAAAACAGAAAC
>JAAXOA010000440.1:0-23835 GCA_036561885.1 Salina celebensis
CTAATGCAGTAATAATGTCAGTCACACACTTAAACGTAACGAGATTTTTGTATTGAGCTGATTTTCCACTTTTTCAAACGAAACAAGCTAAAGTAAGCAGTCGGAAAAAACGGTCATACAAAAAATATTCTTGGTGCAAACGGCAGCTCACACAAAACTACTATCACATTCTCACACATTAGTCTTGTCATGAATCCCAACAGCTACTAACAACTTTTTCCCAAATTCGCATGTAATAATATTGCATGCAGCAGCAAATATCACAGGTAGATTGTTCGTAGGTAGTTCAAAATCTATTCAGCTTTATTTTCTGCAATAACAACAAACGTTGCTATATTTCTTTCATTGAGTACACAGAATGTTGTTTTTTTACGTGTGCTGAATGTGATCTTGGAGGATTTTTATGTATGCCAAATAAAATATTAGCATGCATAGCAAATCTCTCTTTTATGACCAGTCTATTCACGTGATTGTCTATATAAGAAATATTGTTTTGTCGTTTACTACTTTACAGAGAAACCAAAAGTATATTTTATGCAAAAATAGAATATATATCGAACAGTGTGCGGATGCACCTGCCTATTATATGCTAATTTATGACTGTACCTGTTTATATTTAGGATATTGTCAGTCACATACTTTTACGCATGAAAACTGTAGCATTGCTGGCATACAACGATTTTAAACAGAGCCATCACATTGTTGATTTTGCATGTGGCATGGCATGTTACAGTAACTACATAGGGAAAGCTGGCTTGAATGAATCAAGCAACAATATAGACGGACAGGCGGACGATAGGTGCACGCTAAAGGATTTTTATATTTTAAATTGAACATTCACGACTGTTGAAAAGATTTTTATGTGTTGTCTACCTGTAGCTACACGTGAATCCACTTTATCAATAGGGAGAGAATTTTCATTGTTTGGATCTAGTAGTTTCCCAACGATGTCGTTCTACGTGTATTGTGTATTATGCGCATGCCGTGTAGACAGATCGTTTTTGTATAGCATATTGTGGTTGCAAAGATTACGGCAACAAACATGCAGTTTGCTTTCGACCTTTTTTGTGCTGAGAAAAGAGCTGAATTGTGAGAGGTTTTATATTAGATTTTATTCATATTATACCAGCATCAAACTTGAGATGAGAACTGAGTAAAGCGCGTAGACTTTTAACTTACTAAAGCATAAAACTGTAGCACTTGCTAAAAGTACATAAATATAAACCTGCAAGAGACGAGCATGTTAAATCTGATGTAGATTTTTATGATAAAAAGATCTTTATTACTATATAATTTTAAAATATTTTCCTCGTCAACTAAGCAGCAACAGCGGCTTGTTTACTGCATGTATTTTTTTGTAAGATTAGCATATATGTGTAGTGGATATGAAAGCAAAAACAGACACATTAATAGATTTATGCTCAATTAAGTTCGCTCAAATATATTTAACTTTTTCATGCTAACATATTACAGATTTCTGATAAATATTGTCTGTCGTTTTTCATAAAGATTGGACACAAATGAGGTAGCAAGACGGAAAACGTAGTGAAGGGTGAAATACACTTTTGTCTCAAATGTACTCAATAAGAATGCAGTTTGCTGCATCGACTACCAAACTACTGTATTGATAAATTTTTTAACGTTTTTCTGTTGCGGAATAATAATCATACCATGGCAGAAATAATGATGTTGCACTAGTTTAGTTATGCCCTTTGTTCAAAGCAATCGTTTGGCTTGATTTTTTTTATCAAAGTTGCATGCACGAAGGTTTGTCGTCAGTCGTCACAGATCAGAGATGTGAATAGGTAGACTCCTTCAAAATTGCATGCGCGTATATCATCATTACAGAAATGAATTGTTGTTTGAGGTAGGAAACACGGCAAATATCAGTATATACTTTTTAATGAAGGTTCAAGTGAGTAGTATAACATTAGCAAAAAATAAATACTATTCAATTCTTATAAATAGGCGATGGCTACTGGAACAAGGTAAAACATCTGCAAACTGCATATGGTAGGGCGCAACAGTGCTTAAATGCACGTGATTGAAGCAAAAAAATGTTGGGATTGATCATATAGAATGCACATTAATAATCAATATTCGGCAGCTGTTTCGTTGACGTGATGTAATTTACAAAATGATTGATATATTTTCATGCAAATAGATAGAAATTATACGCTTACCTTTGTTTTGAAGCTGTCATCGTCGTCACTTTCATCCTTAAGAAAATACATCTCCGTCTCTACTGTCCAAATCAACAGATCGACATTTTCTCCTTCTATCGCCAAATGAAATATTGCTGTATGCGTGTCCATCCAAGTCGTCTTCGTGTTCGCCAAGCTGCACTTCGAAATCCAAAGAGTCTGCTGGTGTGCAGGATCGTTTCTCTCGTACTTTTACGCTGGTTTCACCACCACCACCAGTTGCTTCAAATCCACCAAATACTATCAATAGATCCTGATTCTTGCTGACTTTCTCCGTCTTGCCTGCTATCGGATCGGGAAATTCTTCCCATGTTTTCCACTGGGGTTTTAACTCTACGTTGATACCAGGAGCCCACCTTTTTCCTTGCTTTCTCCACATGACTCGTCATTACAGATTTTGACTTTTGGAGACTCGACTTCGCCTTATTCAAACCAAAACCAATTTTAACTTTGCCTATTATAGAGCCAGGCTCTCCGCCTGTTCCATCCCCATTTCCATTATCAGAACAGTTGTTTGAAGTAACCGACATCACCTTTCCATCCCTCATAAGAGACACCGAGCTGGGTCTGTCGTTTCCGGCTGCTTTGAAATCTGCCAGCATCATTTCATTAATTCTGGATGCTTTCTGGTACGATAAATTTTCTAATCTATTTCGTCTTCTTTCCTTTATCAAACTGACTTTTCTCGGGGGCAAGTTGATTACAGCATGGACCACCGGTCCGTCCACCATGCTCGGTGGATCAAACTCCATCATTCTAGGTGATAAAGCTCTACTGTTAATTTGATTAATGCTTTCAATTTCTGGAAATGGCACACTTTGAACTGATGGATCACAACTTGATTTAGTGTTACTTTTTTTAGTAGCCACTGAAAACTTTCCCTTTTTCACAACAATGTTCTGATAACAATGCTCCTCTCCTTCGTCGTCTTCAGATTGGTCATCTACTCCTCGTCCTTCTGTTAATGGTCTCACTGGCAGTTTGAATTTGTAGTGATCAGAATCCACATGATGCTGTCTGTTGACTACTTTTTGCACTAATACTTTCCCATCATCATTTCCTCGTTCTATCATGAGTCCATGCGAAACGACCATGTTTTGGTATAGCTCCGAGGTAGAACTCTCCTCAACTCCTGGCTCGTTTCCATCTTTTCCTGGATCGTCATCCTCATTATAGAAGCTCTTGTTGTTTCTTCCAATGTCTCTGCTCTGCATTCCCTTTTTCTCGGGTGAATCAGAAGCCGAAGACGAGTCAGTTGCGGTGGAGGAATCGGGATAGTTTGGAACTGGTGGTGGTGGCGGTGGTGGCCGTGGTGATGCTGACATAGTCGAGGATGGTGATGCGGACGGGCAGTGAACTACTTTCGCTGCCAATTTCACCACAACAATTTGGTCTTTTAATTGACTCTCCGTGCATGTTGCTGACGCCCTGCTACATCCAACTGTCGCTTTTCGTACTCCTCTGCAGCTCTCATCCAAGCACGGCGATCGTTCCATACCGCAGCTGCTGCTACAGTCTGTTCCATCGTCATCATCATCCATTTCCCACGAGCAACCTGTTATACATGTCTCATCCCCATCGTCGTCGCCAATCAAATTAATGTTCGGAGGCTTTTTAGCTGTCACTTCATTCCCTAAATTATTTCGCATTGGTAACATATCGTCAATTATCAATGGAATCATGTTATCGTCTATAGTCAACATGTCGTCACGCTCGGTTTCTAAATCTTTAGAATCGCCCACATCACGTATAAGTATTTCCACGTTTTTCATTTTACATTCGGCCCCACTTCCACCGTCCTGTTTTGCTGACGTTTCATGGCCCAAATTCATACCAATTGCAGTCCTCGTTTCTGTTTCAAGTGTGCTTTCGTCTGACTTCTTGTCAGTAGTTACTGTCACTACGTCATCCTGAGTCTCATTCAAAACTCCCTTATCACTGCTATCGGCTTCTATGGTACTTTCACCACGTCCACTTTTACTTGACGCTAAACTTTTATAACTATCTTCAGATGAGTCATCGTCCTCTGATGGTTTTCTACTTGATGTTGGGGTTCCCGAAGCCGATCGGTTGACCCTCCCTTTCCCAAGCAGTGCATATACTCTAGGTGGCTTATCTGGTACAGGTGGAGGTGGTCCACGTGTGGTACAACGACACTCATCTTTTCCTCCAGTAACATCTTCCATTGTGTCTTTGTTTGTTACGCAAGTTGCCCCAGTTGCTTCGCTATAGCTATTTGACTCTGATGACGACGTGTCAGCCATCTCTGTTACTGGAAGCTCTTTGAAAACTGTCACAGGAAAACTCAATTGAAGTGTCAATCACACTCTACTTTGACGATTTAGAATTTCCTCCATGCACATCCAGTGCAACTCAGCAGCCAAGCCAAGACTGATGCACACTCTACCACCACTGATTGCTCCCAATCTAGTCCATATTTTTTCGTACTGCAGAGGTTATCGGAAACAAAAACATAAAAAACGAAATACATGCAGTCACCGTATGAAAACGGAGGAGCTCATGTAAACAGTAGCAGTTCCTAAAAGAACTGACACAATCTTCCTTTCAAACCCCAACCGTATTTCAAATGAACTGATTTCATTTCTGAAGCTTAAAAAACATTGAAAAGCCACGTACTAAATGTTATCTAAAACTGTGATATGATACGGAACAACGGAACGAATCTTACGGAGATTTTTAAAAGGTTTAAAACAAACTTCCTCGATATGAGATTACATTCATTTCTGTTTTAAACCTATTTCATACGGAGCAGAAAGGCGTATTGCATCACTGTTATTAGAACAAGCTTGTTCAAAGATCTCCGTGACTAGGCTTACGGTGGAGTGTGTAGAGTATCAACTTGAAAAATATAATCAAAATAAATACTTGTAGTTCAAGTAGCATACAAAATCCTATTTAAAACTTGTTGGCACCAAAGAAAAAAAAACATAAAAAGTAGTTAAGCACGAGAAACAAGATGGGTTACTGTTACATTTTTTCTCTTCTCATCATTGTCGAACTACTCAAGATGAAGATGGATGAGAGTCAATGTGAGAGAGATTATTTTTCTGGAATTATTTTTGGCTCGGTGAAAGAAAACCCAGCGAGCAAAGCTCAAACATCTAAGCTTCGCGTTGGTGTTTTTCAATAATAATGTTTGATAGTGGTGGTGGTAAAAAACATACAGTTTTTATCAAACGTATTCCTGACGAAGATATTACGGATACATGGCATGTCAGTTAAAGATGAAGCAACTGGTGCATGTTAGAATGCATAAAATGTGTTTTCATTTAACCGTGGTATTTTGTTTTTTCTTTAGTTTTTAATCTAATGTTTATGTTTCGACGAACTATGCACTAAAATATAACAGCTTTATGAAAATATGGTAGAGAAATGTCACTTGCGCTATTTTTTGGGAGCAGCTAGCATCTTGAAAGTAGTTCAGAAAGATAGAGAAAAGAGAGTTTTTAAGGTTTACTTATTTCTGGGAAACGGTAAAACCGAATGCTATGTGGGGTAATGGAATATAGGTTGAACTTTGCACACATTTACGTAGGATTAAATTTTAACACAACAACAGATGCCAAAAAAGCTACGAAGATTTCTGGCGAATTGGTGACCATTTGGTATTTACTTTGGCCACAGGAAATGGAGCACAATGGGATGGAAAACAAACTGATCTCGAGATATTCACATAAAAGACAATGATGATTTTGTTCTGAACAATTAATTACTAAACTAGCGAAAAATGATCCGATCGGTGATCGATGGAATATCAACTAGTGTGCATGTCTACTAAAATAAAGCAAAGAGTTTAGTCATCAATTTGGTTAGTTAGTTAGGTACCAGTTATCGACATACGCGATAATGAGGTTTTATGGCAAATAATGTTTGTGTTGAAACTGCCAATTGTGGGTAGAGCGGTGTCAACAAAATCATTAATGCAAGCTTACTCAATTTTGTTCTGTGAATTTTGTAAATGAATGTGCATAATTCATGGAGTTGTTTCAAAGCTGAGCTGAGCTTTTTCTTCGGGATTTCTCCTCGCACTCCATCAGACGGTGCACCTGTGAAGGACAACGAGTTCGCCAACCCATATGGAATACATCAAAATGCATGATCAGCTTGAAGCACCAAAAGCAGGCTGGGTTCAAAAAATTGTCAAATGATAAACCGAGTAGACGTTATCCATGGATGATTTGTCATCGTTTTCTAGAAACACGGCTACATTTTTTCTCCAGAGCTGCAAGTTAAAAACATCTGATTGTTGTTTGACGTTGACAGTGGACCGACCGGCTTAGTTTTGTAAAAAAAACAACCTACAGGCTTAATCGCAGAAGGAAGGGCTTTTAGTAATTTTTTAGTAAATTTTTCCTTCAATAATTAATCGAAGAGAAATTCACAATTGTTTTGGCGGCTTCATTAGGTAGTTTTGAAATCGTCGAGATAGTTTTAAAAATGAGTTCTCGCTCCGGTGGTGCCATAAACAAAACAAAACCGTCGTCGGGAATCAGTGATAATTACAGTGGAAGCAGTGATTCAGGCAGTCGTGATGCTTCAAGTGTCAAGGGAGACGATGCAGACAACGGAAGTGTACCTTTGGAAAGTAGAACTATTGAAGTTCGGGATGCAAGTGGACGTGTAAAACACGTTCCTGCATTGGTATGTCGGATATATTAGACTTAACCTAAACATAAATTATAAAACAGTTCTTTTTGAATTTTTTTGACCAATTTTGACATATTTTTTATTCTAGGATAAAAGGTGGGCTCCTAAAATGAATTACATTGAATTTTACCTACCCTCGTGTAAAACCCTTCTGGAGGATGAAGCTACCCTGCTGACATGGCTGGACTATATGGACATGTACTCGAAAGACTTAACATGGCTGTTGACAGCACCTCATAATCAGTTCTGGTCGGTGATGGTATACTCCCCGGAAGTTCCGCAGGTTGTCCTCCAGTCTTTCCTACTCCGGGCGCCGCAGTGGTTTGACAAAGATTTTGAAGCGTATTTACTCCATGACATCATCGGTCCAAAGTATCAGGAGATTTACGGATTAGTTTTTCGAGTATTTTTGAGATTATGCACCTACAAAGAGAGTAAAGTGAGTAACCTGATGCCAAGTTCGGATTTTGTTAATGTCAGTAGTGCAGGGGTTAACAGCTGACTTAATATTTTGCTTGTGTTTGCAGCAAGACTTTATCACTCCAATAACCTGGGCGTCCCTCTTGACTGACCATAAAATTATTGATATCCTGAAGCTTCAAAGTATATGTTGTCTGTACGACTCGTCGAGTAACACGATACTGCCCAAAATGGTTGATAACATAATGAAGAACTGTCCGAAACTTGTCTCCTGTTTTCGTAATTTAATACCCATTTTGTTATCGAAATCGGAGGAAATGACTCTCGAACTGAAGAAAAGGATTCGAGAATCACAGACTGAAAACAGTTGGGACTTGGATACGTATGACGAAATGCTCGCGTTCTTTTTAAGCACTACTTGTGGACTATACAAATTCGCCAAAGTCTACAATCCGGTTGCCGACATGATTATGAAATTTCCAAATGCACTTATGAAGTAATTTAAAATTTTAATATCTTAAAATGTGTAAAAATTATGATACTAATCTTGACCTGCTTGTGTTTCAGGTTAGCAGTTACGTACGAGCCAAATTGTTGTAAACTTTGGAATCAAGTATCCTCTCACTTGCCAATGCTAGAGCAACGCGCAATGTTACTCAGAATTCTTCTGATAAAGTTGTTCAGGGTGGGACTTGCGGACTCGACAATATTTCAAGTGACTGCGTCGAATGACCAACGAATAGATGAATACTTCGAAGTACTCACTAATTGCTTAGATGAAAAGACATTTATACGTGATTACGAGAAGACTTTTCCTTTCAAAGAAGATATAAATACGCTATTGTCTAGAGGGATATTCATGTAAGTTGACTTAGCTTTAAACTAGAACACACAAATTGGCAAAGTTGCAGTTGATGAAAGCGAAGCTTATAATATTTTAAAATTAATTGTAGAGATGAAACTAGGATAGACTACATAGCCAATGCAATATCGTCATGCTTCCATGCGTGTGGAGAGAACTACGCTGTTGAGAAAATCGTTGTCGATCCACTCTACGACCCAAATTTCGATCGTCAACTGCTTGGCGCATGTTCCTTAGATGTAACAGGGCCTGAATTAAGTAGTTTGGTGACGCAAGTTAAAGACATTTTACCAGAGCTTCCTGACGCATATGTGGAGGTGAGTCTTCTAACTTTAATTAAATATTGTGGTAATTTTGTTTCGCATAACTAATTAATCAATTTCTGTGTTATAGGTTGTCCTCAAACATTACGGATATGAAGCTGAAGCTTCTATCAATGCGCTTTTAGAAGGAAATGTGCCAAGCAGATTGGATAAATATAAGAACGAACTGTGCTCTGCAGATGAAACTTTACCAGTTATTCCCGATGACCCAGGTGAAAAATTTTACTCTGGAAAAAGGTCAGTCATCAATATCATCATCTATGAACATGCAACGTAACATCGCAAACAATTAATTTCTCTGATACATTTTATATTACTCAGGAGGCATGGAGGAGACACATTGGAGTCAGCGGGTGCGTCTGGTGGAGATCTTAATCATAAGATAAAAGATTTAGTCAATATGATGAATCAAGACCTAACTGTATCCTCGACAAGAGATATCCAATCCAGAAAGAACAATAAGGCCTCTCAGTTACAATCATATGAAGAAGAAGCAAGAAGAGAACAGTACGTTGATGAGAGTCTTTTACCTAGCTATCGTTTTAACGTGGAATACGATGACGAGTATGATGACACATATGACGAGTTGGGAGTCGGTATGACCGAGCCAGATAATATAGAATATAAACCATTGAATCAGAAGAAAGTGCAAGCTGTTGTTGTGGAAAATGATGAGGATGATGATGCAGAGGAGGACACGGGTAGGAAGAAGTTGGATTTATATGAAGACCCTGCTATCGTACGGGCTCGTCTTGAAAGACGTCGCGAAGAGAAAATGCAGCATAACAATCATCACAGGCGTGGTCCACCGCCACCCAATGATGTGGTCGGTAAGTAGCTAAGATTGTTTTTATATATTAATCTGTTACGTAAATTATAAACGAATATTGATGGGTTGTTTTTGACAATGATAACAGGGCGCGCAAAGGGTCAAGGACAAGAGAAAGATACGGTATACGCTCGTCGCCAAAAAACTATTAACAAAGATTCTGGTGGATTTAAGAAGAAACGAGCTGACTTTAAGCGAAGAGAGTTTTAAAAAGCAAAATAAGATATTTAGGCTTAGGTGCTTGGGATTAGTTAGACACACAGAGAGTGTCGAATGATGTTTGGTGGCAAAGAGGGTTAGGCCAAAAATCTTATTATCGAAGTTGTTATTTAAGTCAAGTTTTCCCAAATCTCGCTCACCACAGTTCGGTATGTATTACATATTATAATGCAAAATGGCTTTAGTATTTTATTTTTATGTGATTTATACATATATCATGTACTCGTCATCGGATGTATCGAGATTAATGAAATACATTTCAGTATGAATTCATTATGTAATCAATTCTTTAATGGTTCATCTACGCATACGCATATGGCATAAGGACACAAATGGTCAATAGAAAATAATTCTATGAGAAAAAAAGCACAATTAAACTTCGTCGAAACCTGGCATTGGAAATTTTTTAGCGAAAGATTCCACTTTGTTGCGGAGTTGAGCCAATTTCTCAATTGTTTCGGGATCAGTATCCAAAAACTTTTTGTAATCTGCAAGTTTCTGGGTTTTGGACTTGACATCAGCTCCAATGGCCACTGCTTCGTCAATCAGGTCAATGACAGTCCTGAAATTGTCTTCGTCAAAGCCACGTGATGTTAATGCTGGAGCTCCAAGCCTGAGGCCACTTGGCGACAATGCGCTCTTATCGCCAGGAACTGTATTCTTATTGGCCGTGATGTTAACTTTATCGCACAAAGTTTCAACCCGTGCTCCATCAAGTTTCTTAGATCGCAAGTCAACCAATAACAAATGATTGTCGGTTCCACCCGAAACAACTTTATAACCCAGTTCCAAAAGTCTGTCGGCCATGGCTTTAGCGTTTTTCAACACTTGCTCTTGATACAGACGGAAGTGAGGTTCTGTAGCCTATTAAAGAAAAAATGCCACGTACATAAGTACAATATCCAGCTCGTTACACCAAAACTGGACCAAAATTAACTTGTAAACTTTCTAGCCTACCTGACGAAGCGCCACTGCGACTCCAGCAATAGCATGATTATGTGGACCTCCTTGGAGTGAAGGGAACACAGCTTGGTTTATCTTAGTTTCCAAGTCATATGGAATGTCCTTGCCAGTCTTGGGGCACTTCCGAGCTCCTTTGCGGTAGAAGATCATTCCAGCACGGACGCCTCGTAAAGTCTTGTGAGTAGTTGTGGTCACCAGGTCGGCAAACTCGAATGGTGAAGGAATGACTTGAGCTGCGACTAGCCCTAATAATTTGACCCAAAGACAAGTAAGTTTATAGATTCCATAATATATTCTCCAATTCAAAGAGGAGATCAACTTACCAGAAATATGTGCCATATCAGCAAGAAGCATGGCGTTGTTTTCATCACAGATCTGTCGGAATCGAGCATAATCCAAAAGTCGAGAATATGCTGAGGTGCCTGCAATAACAACCTTGGGGCGGAAGAGCTTGGCGTTTTGTTGAAGGCGATCGTAATCAATTGTTCCTGTTTCAGGGTTTAGCCTGTAAGGCATCGATTCAAAGTAAACGGATGTGGCAGATATTCGTTTAGTGTCAGTCATGAACCCGTGAGTCAAACTAAAAAGAAAGAATCGAGGATATGAAATTGTGTTTCAGTTTAGAAGTTTCCAAATGGAATGCTTCCAACTTACTGTCCCCCATCGGGCAAATCAAGTCCCATGATACGATCATGAGGTTGCATAACGGCCGTATACGTAGCAAAATTAGCCGGTGAGCCACTGTACGGTTGGACATTGACTCCCCATTCTTTTGGGTCCAGGTGGAAAGCCTCCAAAGCTCGCTTTTGACACAAGAGTTCAAGTTTATCTACAACTTCAGTACCTCCGTAGTACCTCGACCCTGGATATCCTTCAGAGTATTTGTTGTTCAAACACGATCCCATAGCTTCTAACGCTGCACGGCTGCAAAAATTCTACAGAAGAAAAACGATTAATATGCTTTCAACGGTCCAAATTTTCAACCTTCACAATATATTGTTGTTAAATACCTCCGAAGCAATCAATTCCAAGCCATTCCGTTGGCGAATTTTCTCTTCCTTGACTAATTGGTAAATTTCAGGATCGTCTTCTGCCAAAGGTTCTTGTCCTGTCCATAAAGCCGCCATTTTGTTCAGATTTCTTGTAAATACCCGACTAGGTGAAGATGCCTGAATGCGCGAAAACAATAGCCGATTAGTTTGTTGAACTAGTTTGTAGCCAAAATTTGAACACAGTTTGGACAGTCAACGATTGGAAGACTAAGCACCTTAGACAACTCAACTTCTGCTTTTCATGTAAATCTTGTGCAATCCGATACAAGACAACGATATGAAAACCAATTACAAGTTTGGCATTAGCGTTACTATAAAAGCTGTCATATTTGTTCTTTGATGTATTACACGAGGTACTATTGTATATTCATATTTTTTATGATTACGCAATCTTGTCTTAATAGTGCATGCAACATTCTTCTGCTTCTGGAATCCCTCAGCCAGCCTCCTGAGATTTGGGTAGGGAGACGACGAAAACCCCTCACCATATATACTTTTACGGCTTCCTTTAGACGTGTAGTTAAAGACGACAAGCTATGAACCAAATATCTTGTTTTTCTCATGTCGTGTGATGCCTGCTCATCGGCTTATCTCCAATACTTAAATTAAAACAGCCAGGCAAATAAACCCATATCCAGCATTAAAATCTACATTAAAGGTTGCTGGTGAGTTAAGAGACCTATAGTCCATCCAATGAATACTTTAATTATCTTTCCTAACATATTTGAGGGGCAACATCAGATTCCACTTTTTAATACATATAATATCAATTCCTTAATCGCGGATCTGGATATTACAATTAGATAAACTTACTGGAACCATGAATATGCATTCAATTATATGAGTAGCCCTACTTACAATACAAGTAAATACAATTGAAGGAACGACTTTGTGTTGCTCATACAAAATGCACATGTTTTTTGTATTTTTATCTGATCCATGCGCAACTTGCATACAAAGCCCACTACGCAAACAACAAGTTTCCCAGATATTCCACGAGGAATACATTCTTTTCTTCTTCTAATATACAATTTGTGTAAGTGCAAGCCTTCATGTCTTGTGAATTAGTAGTCTAATGTGAAGTCCTACCTGGAGTAATTAAAACTGTCCACGCCCAGAGGTAAGAATATTTATAAGATTTAAAATTTTCCTTTGAATAACTGACAAACTGACTTACTTTGAAAGTGTGAGGGCCAACACCGGTGACAACTGATGCTCCAAGTTTTCGATAAATTGGCTGTGACTGTGTAACCACAGATGTAGAACTAACACTATAGAGCAATGCTCGAAACGCTTGCACTGACATTTGACTAGGTTGATTGGATAAACCTCTTGTCAAGGTTTCAATAGCTAGCGAGAGATTTTTTTTTTGCGGTGCGTCTGTCCAGCAGATGTTTCTGCGGCTTATGGAGAGCTTGCGAATTGGTGTGACTTGAGATTTTTTACGTGTAGATTTGGGCTAATGGAAAGCAGTTAGTTTTGAACTAAAATTGATTTTAAAATCATTACAAAAACGACAGTGGGACAGATGTGAACAATGACATTTATAAGTTTCACACTCTTTTCGGAGCTGACAATGACTGAGAAAAATGCACGAAATGCGGTAATATTGAAGAGGGTGGAATGAATCATGGATGGTCATTTAGTCATTTATATGAATCTTGTTCAGTTTAGTTATCAGACTTCAAGACGACATAAGAAGATTCAGTTGGAAACGTACATACTGATAGGGCTAAAAGGTTACGAGAAAAAGTCGATAACAGCAAACATTCTGTACAAATACTACATTTAATTAAATAGTTTGGAGCATACTGAACAGAGAATTTCTCTGTACTTAGATTTTACTCATATTATTCACTCAGTTAATATTTATGTAGGTTGCACGAGGCGCAAGCATTAAGAATTCAGTATGACGTAAGTTACAGTACGGGACTAAAAGGTCAACCAACGTAATGAATCTCTTTGTATTGATTGGTTTCAGCTAAGATTTTGTGTTCATGAAATTGTCGACAACTTTACGAAACTTGAGCAAAATGCCTGTAAAACTCAACCTGATTGCGGCTTGTGATTCCAAAAGGGGGATTGGTGTGAACAATACACTTCCTTGGCGTTTGAAGTATGACACTTTACGGAAATGAACATGTAAAAATCACAATAATAAGAAGTAGGAGTAAGGTTAGTTTATTGCACCGGTATCTACTCTTCTAATTTGTAGAAATGAGATGGCATACTTCAACCGGATGACAGTTGGAGCATCAAAGGATGCTAGTAGTGAAAGCAAGAGGAACGTAGTTGTAATGGGGAGAAAAACGTGGGACTCCATTCCTCCCAAGTTTCAGCCTCTCAAGGGAAGAATCAACGTAATTCTCAGTAGAAACAAACCGGAAAAGTAAGCAAGTTCCGCTTGTTAGAATACTTTCCGATCATTCTCTAAATTATGTTTGTTTGATGATCAGGGAGGAAATTCGTGAAGACGTAATATGGACTAATAGCTGGGAAGAAGTTGTCAATAAGCTTACTGAAATGGACAACAAAGGCATGATTGATCAAGTTTGGATCACTGGAGGGAGCTTTGTGTACAAGGTAAATGGAGATTTTAATCTACTACGAAAATTTGTATGAAATATAAATAATATTTATATTTCATACAAATTTTCGTCAATTATGTACAAAACGTCTGTAACGTTATCGTTTTTTCAACAGCTTGCTATTGATTCGCCATTATGCCACCGCATTTACCTGACCAGAATTCAAAACGATTACGGATGTGATGTGTTCTTTCCTGAGTTCGATCTTAACGTATTCCAACTTGTTAAGTAAGTGTATGAAGAGTAATTAAGCAAGTTTTAACACTGGTAAGTTTATCGCAATTCGCAATAATTATGCATGCGTTTTTGTTGGTTTGCAGGGATCCCGCTGTACCTGATGAAGAACAAGAGGAATCAAATGTAAAATATAATTTTTTGGTATATGAAAAAATAAACGCTTAATAAAATAATTCACATCGAATATGATGTTATAAGCTGAAGTGAAATCTAACGCTTCACGTATAAGCGATCACATTTTGGTTTCTACACTGTTTAGCTGATATGTCAAATAATATTACTCTAAAACTATCATACACTAAATTCACATGTGATGTCCTCCTGAAAGTTTCATTAATCCCATTGTTACATATGTGCAGTTCTTGGCTCTTTAAGTCCCATCGGGCAATCGTGCAGAGCGTTTTTAAAAGATTGTTTTTTACTGTGGAAAAAGTATATGTAGAAGTTTCGCTGTATAGCTTAGTATGCTTATTCTCTAGAACTATCCACATTGAACTAAAATACTCTTGATTGTTATTTATGATTATCATGTACGTACGATTCCTACAAGCACCTTCATCGCCCATTGCTTATTGGAGTCAACTCATGCATAAAAAACAAAGCATTTAATTTCGGTACCTTCATAATATGTAGCGTGCCAAAATTCAGCATTAACATTATCAAAGCATTCGTATACTACTCTCGTGTAATTGTCGTTCACGCACTGGCGACATGCTCCAATATGCACACAGTTCTCAAACGTAATTTGACTTGATTGACCACAACGTTCGAGAGAACCGTCTTTAGGGGTACGCCCAACAACTAGATCGGCATAGATAGACATAAACTGTTTATTTTTCGTTTAATCGTACCTGTGGAAAGAGGTGTATAACTTGTGTCCCTGAAAACACTAACCTGGAATAGCTGAAAATGGCAAAGTTTGCGGTAAGAATATATTCTATTAAAAACTGTATTAGTTAGTACAGTGCCCTTAGTTGTATCGATTTTAAGGGTTTGTTATTGTTTTCCAACAGATGAAAGTACTGTTTGTGGGCATCGTCGCCCTTCACTCATTAGCTGAGGCTCAGCAACGCCAGCGAGGCCGAGGCCAATACGCGCGACGCGTCGTGGCGTCACCATTGCAGGATGCTGAAGTTGAAGAAGCACAAGCCCAGCCTGTCCTTTTAGCGGGACCGGCTACAACTATTAGACCCAAGATATACGAAATTGCTCGGGAAATTGCGCCAAATCTTGGAGATGGACATTTCAAATATTATTCTGCGACATCGGATGGATTAGAATCTGAACAATTGGGCCACTTCAGTAATCCATTGGATTCTCAAGTTCACCAGGGATCTTACACTACAAAGGACGAGTTTGGCCAGGTTGTGAAGGTCGACTACGTTGCAGACAAACGTAATGCTAAACAAGTTTTTTTTTTCAATTCAGTCATGCCCATAGTGAAGATTATATAAAACTTTTGTTGATTTAATTTTTGTAGATGGCTTCCGCACACTTGGACCCGGTGGCGTTGCCAATGTTCCAGTTGCACCACCAGTTCCATTAGAACATGCTAAAGCTCGTGAAGATATTTTGAACTTGCAAAAATCAATTCGTGAACAACATCTTGGATACCTCCGGGCTGGATATGCTGCTCATGGTTAAGCAAGTCATATCAGTTGTTTGGAAAACATTCTATCATTTGCATTTTATTTTTGTACGTTATAATTGTTGACCTGCTGTGTTTTTTTTACTTTAACGTAATAAAGCATCCGTTATCAGACTGACTTGATGTATATTATTGATATATAAGTGGCGATTATAAAAATGGTCGTATGACATGCCCTCAAGTAAATTAATTTGTTTTCGAGACTAAGAATATGGTCATGAGTCATGATGATTAAAAGAAACTTTCGCATTTTCCACGATTAACGATTGTAAACAGGAAAAGATGTTACGGAAAATGTTCCTCGTCTCTTCTTGCCCCCAAAGAATTCCAGCTAATATTCCTGTCATTTCCGATTTAACAAAAGCATCTTTTGCCTAGTTTTTTAAATATTTTAATCTGTGCTAAACCAAAGTTGTTTCACACAAAATTACGTTACGTTAGACATTAAGGATAATCACATGCCCCATCGGAAAGAGAATTCTTACGTTTGTTTGCTACGTCGGGGATATTTCACACTCCACCTCAAGCCACAATTGAAAAGAATGCCATATTATATCATGTATTTCTGCTATGGAACCCCTTGCATTCTAGTTAATTATCTGTAGCAAACCCAAATGAAATGCACAATCTAACTACAAAACTACGACGCAATTGTACCGTTATATTACCAAATGGATAGGCCTAAACGATCTATCCTACTCGGGATTAACACTCTACCGTACGCGTACTAGTACATACGGGTTTATCTCAGAATTGTCCTTCATTTATGTTTTTGCACTGAGCTCCGTCAAATAAATTCTATTTTTTGGGCTTGTTTACGTCGTTTTTCTACTCAATCTGATTCGCCAAAGCTTAAAACGCCTCAAAAAAGACCGGATTCTCCGTGTGCAAATGTACCAACTAGTGCATCCTATAATATCCATTACATCTCCATTTCCTATCTTACATGAATTAACTGTTAGCAAATAAAGAATTCTGAACGTGTTGGGTACATTACCATGTTCCCATTAAATATGCGCCAACCACCGTTCACTAACAAAGGACATATCATCCAAACCAAACACATTATGTCGATACTCTATACATAACAAAGCTTTATTCTGTACTTTTCAAACACCACTCCACCTCCTCAACCGACCAATTAGATCCTTTCACAACATTCAACATTGAAGTTTTGAGATTTCTGTTGACGTGATTATCAGATCATCATAAAATCCATTCCATTTCCTTCAAAATTTGCCAAGGCTTGCAGAATCCTACGCAGTTGGTGGTAACGGTACTAGCTACATTATTGTTACAAACAGTACACAGCAGTACTAAGTTATGATGTAGTTTAACAACTTGAGAATCTTGAGATACTCCAACTTGTCTACAGAGAGAGCTACCACATTTAAATACATAGCATGATAATGTTTCTTTTTATATTAGAAGAGACATCCATACAAACTTGCAATTTGATTGACCACCTAAAAGTCTCACTATCTACGCAAACTTTACATAACAATACAAAATTCTGGATTGTTAGATAGGACAATGGACTTGATTGGCTATTCTGCATTGTTAAAAGTGTTACTCAAGCTATTCCTAAAGTGTATGAGCATGAAAAGAGTAATCATGTCCACACATGCACATGGAATCCAATATCGCAAAACAAACTACTACGCACCTCAAAACAACTTTGCATGTGTGCTCACTTGATAGTCTTTTTTTCTGTTCTGTGGCTATATTACGGAATATTGTATGGAGGAGATTGTACTAAAAAACTTCATAACAAGTTTGTTTTCAACACATGGTACGATAGTATCCTGCCAGCTAGTCTCTTTATATCAACAACACAAAGGTTTATTTTATTTTGGTGAGTCTGTTTTTTGGATTTATGGATTGATTCCTCTTCTGGATTTGGTTGTTGAGCGAATCAAAGTGAAAACAACTCCAAACCCTTTAATAGCCAGTGCATATCAGCAAACACTACAAAGCTAAAATAAACGTAGTTGTTTGTTTTTTCTATTTCAGTCCAGTTACACTGGGGTCAACTCTACACAGTAATACATATTCTAATTCTGGAAAGAACAGTTTCTGTACGTGCTAATGGACTGTGAGTCAATCGCCTGATATTTTTTGTCATTGATTTTGGTAATCAAACAACACTGCAAGGATTAGATCGTACCGTCAAGCCCCAAGTGTTTATAGTGCAAATATATCTCTTGCAGATAACAAAACAGATAAAACTGTGATTTGGTAAGTATGTATTTTTAATAACCTGTCTTTTCATATCTCTCCATTTGATGTACAGTGTAAAATCTTTAATTTTTTCACGGCTAAACTAACAAGCGAATTACATGCGAACACGGAAGAGAAGAGTGACGTGACGATAATTTAGTAGCTATACCCGTTAACCGTCTAGGGGTTAATAAGCCATGGTGGTGAGCAGTTAGCTCAGTTTACTCGCAGATTATAATTTGTGCCTGAAGTTGTTGTTAGAAGTAGTTTCAATTTTTAGTAAATGCCTTTTGTATACTTAAGAGAAAGCGTTCAGTAAATTAAAAATAAGTGCAGGACAACCAAGCTATGGTTTGTAGGCGGCCGCCTAAATTGGATGGAACATTTTAGCTGTTTTTTTTTTCATTCCATGGTTCCATTTCGTTCTGAGGTAAGCGGGCCATTAGAGCTCCATATTTCCTGTTAAGTTTAATGACTCATCTCTTATCACATGCCAAACCTCCACAAAAAACCTATTGTCAATTCCTAATTTTTACTTGGTTTGCATACCGATTTTATTTTGAAAAGACGAATCAAATCTTTAAAAAACCCTTGGACTCTTGTGACTATAATATATACCCACTTAGTATATTGTAGTACAGACAATTTATTTACTATTACTACGTATCATAAACAAACCTATAACTGGGTCTTACTACTGTGTCATTGCCATTGTCATTCTGTATATCTTATAATGAACCTGTGTTGAGTGTAGGGACAGAGGATAATAGTTTTGCAATCCCGGTCTCACGTAAAAAGCATCGCAAATTTCATAGTAGCAATAAAACGGTCTCGTAACAAGAAAAAAAAACTTTTGTGGTCGGTAAGATTTTCGGTTCATATCGACTTGTTTCCTTTTCCAAGACCATGTCATTCAGTAGAGAACTGTGTGAAGTTATTAATGGCTGTTTCGTTACATTCATAGAATTCACATGAAGTGTGATCTATCCCTCTCTTGCCATAAGTTTTCTAACCTAAGCCAACATTCTTGTTGAATTTTGTATGCTTGGCAAGTAAACAAAATTATAAGGATTCTTCCAATTTCATGTGATGTAAAAGGATAAAAAAGTTTTCTTTATTGGCAAGAAAATAACGAGAAAAGTTAGTCAAGTGATTTCAAATCGATGATGATGTGGTGTTCAACCTATTTCCTGTGATTTATTCTTGTGGCTGTTTCTTTATTGGCATTTTTAGCGCACAGGTACAAGAATAGCCTACCACAGAACCGGTATTCCATACTTTCCTATCTGGAATTCAAGAGCACTTCAAGCATTTTGTTTGTTGACTTTCACAAGGACGTTGGAATGGAAGCGAGAGGAGAACTGCTTGAAGTTTATTCATTTTTTTTCATTTGCTTCAACGGCTATATTGAATGAAACAAATGAAAGTTATCTAGAAAGAACACAAAAAGTGTATGAAACTACAGAAAAAAATCAATCTGAGAGTCTTCATGGAAAAGAAAAGAAGAGACGAATACCGGTGAAGGCATCTCCTGTAGTGGAAGTGGTACATCCTTCTGGTTTCATGTGATATTAATAGACTTTCTCTCTGTGGGGATACACCTTGTGACCACACGATCCAGCAGCTGGATTGTTCACAGATGCATAATGTAGTACCGACCGTGTGAAACAAAATAGTGAGCCTATGCTTGAATGCAGAAATTGATCGTAAAAAGAAAGTCGGGTCAAAGGAAGGTTCACTAGGGCTGTAGAGAAAAACTCTGGTAGAAAAAGGTAGCTGGTGTTTTCTCTCTTGGTGTTCCGCTCACCTACATTTGCAAACAGCAGGTAATTTGTTAGCTGATAGGACTGATCGTTTTAAATTTTTACTTGGATCAGTTTTTTTCTCGCGAAATTGACAGAGACATATCATTTAATATTTACGCGAAATGGGTTGTTTCATCGATCTGTGCTGCCTGCTGGCGGTATGACGTGCGTTGGTGTTTTTTTTGCATACACGCGAAATTGACAGAGACATATCATTTAATATTTACGCGAAATGGGTTGTTTCATCGATCTGTGCTGCCTGCTGGCGGTATGACGTGCGTTGGTGTTTTTATTTGCATACAGATTGTTGACTCCTGGGAGAATGGGTGCAAAACTGGCTAATTGACGAGCAATTTTAGATAAGGTGATTAAAATGGCAGATGTAATAGTTGATTGACAGCTTAAATTACTTTGTTTATACACAGGTGAAGAGTCTTGAAAAGTATAGGGCAAAGTACACCGGTCTTACAAACAATACACCAATTAATATGGCATTAAAGACATGATAGAAGAATCAGCAAAACTTTATATGCTGTTCGCTGGATCAAATTATAATTACCATGTTTGATAGTGTAATTGTGTTAGTCAGTTAAATGATATTTCCTCCAGCAAAATCATTTTCTTGACGATGAGTCAATTCTTGTAAAAGAAAATCTGAAGGTTTTAATTTATGAGATGAGACAACGGTGACTGGTTTATCCATTTCCAACTTTTGTTTGTTTCGATTGGATTTGTCTTAGTCTTGTTCTATAGTTCAACATGTATCTCTTCACGTGAGTGACATGTCAATTCAGAGAATTCTAGCTCCAATAGGTTTTTATCGCATTTCGCACAAAAATAGCTATGGCTGTATTCTAAGAATCTAAATATCAGTTCAGTATCCATATGAAGTTATTTGACTAATTGTATAAGAATAGTGAATATTTACACAAACGTGATTCATGCCTAGGACTAGAGCCAGAGCATGACAAGATCTAGTATTAAAATCCAAGAAAGTAGCTACGGAATGAGATGGTCACAAGAGGAGTGAAATTATTTGGATGCGACACTTGGTCAGTCAAAGCTATCAAAGAAAGAGACGTTGTTGTTACCAGTCAAGAAGTAGAAATTTACGCTTGAGATGTGGATTATAGCACGTAGCCAGGAATGCCTTAAATACCTACCTACCGTTTCATGCGTTCGCAGCGTGTTCCATATAATTCATGAAGGTTTGTATTAATAGCTTTTACTTTGCATAAACTCGTCCACATTTATGTTGCTATTGCTGTATGAATTGAGGATGAAGCCAATTGCACATTAGCTTTGTTTGCATAATCCTATCTTCTGTTGACATGCACTGCTCGTTACTGCTATGCACAAAACACACATTACTTAGCAAATAGTGTACAAGGTTTCTAATGACTAAGATTTTACGTGGGATAGGTGAACTTGAACACTGAACGTAAGCAGCTTGAATGTAAATATTATTTTCTCCAAAATAGAGGACAGGTTTTGTGAACGTGTTGATATCAGTGTACAGTACACTAGTATTTACGTACGTATGCAAAACTTTTAGAATTGGAACCACTGCTTGATAAGCTCATCCAGAATTGTCGCTATGTTGGGGAGCCAAAAGTATTAAGAAATACTTATGAATCCTTGACTTCATTACCCTTTGAAAACTTCATTAAGAATATTAAATTAAGTTATATAATATAATTAAAAGGAACAATTTGTGCTAGATGGAGGATTTAATTAGAATTTATTTGCAATTTTGCAGGTAATTTTCCAGAAGAGCCCCAACCAACTGTGCAACTGAGCTTTAGAGTTATTACGAAAGTTATGTCCGCTACATCCACACTTTTGCGTTTGCAATTCATTATCTGTCCAAAGATAACACGGACCAGTGCTTATGTGAGTAAAAGGACTAACCCTGTTTTCTAAAAGCAAATGACTAAAAGTGTATGAAGTATAAAGTTAATGTGTACATATAAAAGCGAACACTCTAAGTTGTGTTGATGTACCCATTAGAGCTCAACAAAGAGTACAGAGTTTTGCACAGCCTTTTTTTGCAACATTGCATCTACGGGGATCCAGAAAGAAACTAATGAACACAGACAACAAAACCAGTTGTTGACCCTGAAGTAAATGATTTACACCAACAACAACAACATTTTGTCAGTTGTAGTTACACAGAAAGCTTCTTTTAAGCTTTCCCTTTTCATTTGAGTATCACGCAAAATCTCATCAAGCTCTTACTCTTGAAGACATCTGTCGTAAACTAACGTCAAATCCATAAAACCCATTACCAGCGGAAAACTTGAAGAAAAAATTGATTTTTTACGCGAAATGTCATTTTTTGGAGATAACCAGTAGTTGCACTGGTTGAAAACTGGAGTAGGTACTCAACAACCTCTGCTTTTGTCCTGACAGATAGATTCTATTGTGGAAATAACAAAAGGAAAGCAGTACATTTCAATGTTCCGAAAGGCGGAGGAGTATCTAGCTCATCATCGCCTCCTTTCTGTATCAAATACTTCAGTTTCGCCATTATTACTTTGTAGTAGCAACTGTGTTCGTCACTGCCAGGACAAAGAAGACAGGAATACTATAACTTGCACAACTACATCAGTTTTTGACCATTCTGCATTGAAACAACCTACCGACAGCAGTCCGGCTTGGGTCTCTAATTGCGAGCAAGTGAAAGCGGAAGACAGAAGTATCTATTGGGTTTCCTCTTGGAATCATTTCTCGCTTCGGAGTTAACACACCGATCTTTTTTTCTTTTTTTTTTTGCTTTGCATCCATTGACAAATACGAAAGAGAAAGCATTTGGCTTATCTGCGCTCTTCCGCTCCGACTCAGACGCCAACAGAAAATTTGCTCGCTTCTTGTAAAGCGGTGCGAAAATGGTCTACCTCACATTACTGTAGTAGTAACTGAATACTAGTTTGTTTTGGAGGACCAAGGAAAGTTGCGCGAGTTGCTAAATCGCAGTGGAGATTAGAGAAAGCGTCCAGGAATTAAAGATTCATACACACGTGGAATACACACACGTCAACTGGAAAGGAACAGGAAGCGACTGTCTAATCTGACCTTCTACTACTCCACCCTTTTTGTCATCTATCATCATTCAAAATGCGGTTAACAGCGAGGGTCTTCAGAAGTCTCGGCAAAATGCTGGACTTTTACTCATCCTTTAATCCATCGCCATTATCGATCAAGCAGTTTATTGATTTTGGTAAGTTCTTAGACAAAACACTCATATAATTAAATAGCATGGAATAGTGAAGGTTACATAAAATTAATATTTACGAATGCTTTTGTAGTTCCTATTACACATTACCCCTGGCATTTGTATGCGAAAATAACGCTTTGGTTTAGCACTCATCATATTTCATGCTATGCAAGCATTTCCCTGATTCTATCTGATACATACATGCAACAGCGACTTATTTCTTTTGCACATTGCGTTTGTTAGGTAGACGTAGACCAAACAAAACGAAATGGAGAAAGTACAAAGTGGCAAGATTACGGGTTTTCCACTAGTTCATAACTTTTGTTTCTTCACGATTCATAACAAAATTACTAATTACTGTATGACAGTGTTCGTATTACGTAAGAAATTGTTTGCATAAAAAACAATGAGCGTACAATATACTGCTAGTATTCCTAAGATAGAAACTGATAGTTTTTATCCCTTCATCATGTATAATTATGTCGGAGACATGTGGACACAATACAAAAAAGAGGCTAATCTAGTGTCTGGCGAAGTTGTATAAAAACGAACGTAGTAAACAATGACCCAGAACGATATG
>JAAXOA010000441.1:0-23829 GCA_036561885.1 Salina celebensis
TGTCTTATTCTACCGTCTCAATGAGTTCTTTGAACGTTATTTCAGTTTGAATAGGATTATATTTTTAATGACGGCATTATGAACTGAACTGAAAGCCTGCAAGAATCTTATTCATCATTTTATGAAAATCGCCTACCAAGTTCATACCTAAATCAGCTTGCGACAAGCTTCAAATGCAAATTGAATTGGTTGTGTTTACGAGAGCTTCACTGGTTTCCTGGGGAAAATTATATGAGATGAAACTTATCGAAAATTGGAGAGCAATGTATTTTTAACTTTCTAGATGCTGGAAGTTTTTAGACACAGCATATACTTGCTTGCTAATTATGTTTGATTTTTGCACCAGATTCACTGAACAGCAAATGGTTTTAGCGAAACAAAAATACAAATTAAGTAGAATTTGCTAATGAACCAAGATAACCAGGAATACAGAATATGAGCAGTTTCTCGTTATCTAAAACGTTATTAAGTGCTCAATATTTGTAAGTTTTGATAATGACAGTACTAGAGAACGCCGTTGGTAACGTTGCTCATTAAAACCCTCAGATTAAAAAAATCACTTGGTAGCATTATGAAAATCCAACGTGTATTTATGTTTTTGATCACTTTATCAGCATCAGCTATGAAAAAGGTTGAAACGTGACAAAAACTGTTTTGCCATGTGTTGCGGTAATGGGATTATAACGTTTCTCTGATGAACCAAAGGGCATATCATGAAGGTCCTTGAAAATACATTTGTACTCTAACGTCCTCTCTTAATCAGTTTTGATTTCTTTAACTTCCATCAGAGCTCAAATAGTCGATAAGTGCGATAAGGGAGGCCTAAAGAACCGGCCAAGCCCGTCAAATGTTGTTGATTTTGTCATATCAAAAAAAGACTTTAAAAAGTATATACCTTGCTTATTTACAACCTAGTCCCCATTTTTGAGTATTAATGCGTTTTTAAATTCGCAACGATTCCAAAGAATTCGTCGTTTCTCCTTAATTGGGACATAATATTTGACGAACACGTATTACTCATACTCAGCTATGCGTAAACCATTGGGAAATTATAATGCGATTTATCAGAAAAGCGTCAATTGCTTCCTTTTTACATTTTTTTTGCATGACGTAAAGTTGGCAATAAAAAGAAATCTGATCCTATTTTTATTTTAATTACTGTCAAGTCAATCTTTTATACACACATGCATACAAAATGTTGTAAGTGAAAATAGCCTAGAGTTTTTATACACATACAACACATAACGTTTTGTCTATTAAGTACATAACGTGAATTGAAACGTGGGTTACATGTGAACGGACAGAAAAATGGGGGCACAGGAGTACGATTCCATGAGCCGCCGTTGCTGACCCGGTCATCCTCGAGCCGAACCCCACCTTTGGTTGCCGGGATGCTCCGTTTGACCTTCTGCACTGGCGGGCTCGGCACTTAACTCATTGGACGATATCTTTCGGCCTCCGGTCGTCAACTCAACGCCTGTCAACGCCATCACCGCCACTGGGTCGTCTTTGCCGGCCGTCGTACTCGAATCTTAGCTGTGGGCTCGGTCCTCTCGGCTGCCCAGGTCCGTTCCGTGATCTGATGGAGACCCACTCCCAAACCCCCAATTTTCGGTTGGTTCACATGTAACCTTCCTTTCAATTTCCCCCACGTACTTTATTGATGATCCCTAATCATCTTCCATTTCATAATGCCTGCTGTTACTCTGATGCTTACGTACATACTTACACACTTAGTCCATTAAATAAACCATGAAAGTGAATGAAAACCTGAAAGTTGAAGCTGAATCTCACATTGCCCACATTAAAACAAAAGTTTATCGGGTATACGTGCATGCTTTTTGCAGTCCTGCAGTGTAAGGAAAACTTGCAACAAAGAAGCCAAAAGTATCCTTGTTTCCCATCGCCAAATGCATCTAAAGTAATGGAAATCGTAACTAGGCATGTGCATTTTGCACAAACAATTTGCAGTCCACGTGTTAGCATAGGTATAAACTTAACAAACGCTAATACCCCAAATATACAAACCTGTGTATTTTTACTATAATATTAAGTTGATGACAACCATTCTCATTACCTATATCAAGTTGCTCAACACCGTGGCATGAAAGAGGAACATGGCGTGGCGATGTATTCGCATTAAAACCACACTCAACTCTCTTCAACTTAAATGCATATTCATTTAAATTGAGAGCCGGGTAGAATACACGCCGAATACAATTGCCTCGATGTAATATGAAACTAATTGCTCCAGATTGTTTTCCGTTTTGCACAGTGTAGCCAATCTCAGAGGAAGAGCCACGAAAACTTTTAACATTTTATTTGTTGGCTCATTCCTCAGACCATATTCAAACAAGGTACCACGTTAGCAACTTCAAACTGGATAGGTTTGGTTGTTCAAACAATTAATCGTGATTCCAAAATATATACCTACTTAATACGTTAGCGTTTACGTAGATTAGTTGACGAATTGTTAAAAAAATGAATCCCTTCACTAGCGACAAGAAGAAGATGAGATTCAACCGCAGGCGACACAGGAACGGGCGTTTTAATGGCTCTGACGCATGCCAACCAGGATCAACTGCAAGAAACCGACACAGCAGGGAAGCCGATCGAGTTTCAACTGAAACTGATCCAGAGTCACCCCCAAGAGCTCGTGACTGTTCCAGTATGCGGTCTAATAGCTCTGGACAATCAGTTTATGGAAGTGGATCTATACCACCGGTAGGAAATAGGCAATCTTTCCAGTACCGGTCTAGAAACACCGGGAGACAATATCATCCTTCAAACAGGGAAGAACGATCGAAATCAGATGAGAAAAGAGAAAGACCTCACGGCTTCCGAGGAGTCATGTATGTATCATGAGGTGATGAATTATTACGAAGAATATTACAGCGAAATTAGTGACTATGTCAATTTAGGTAGAGATGCCAACTTCCGGAGACAGTCAATGAACAATGGAGCCCGATCTAATTCTGCAGCAAGTGAGTTCATTCAAGTCCAGATTTGTTTAATTAATGCTTAATACATCAACAACAGAATAGTTTTACCTCGAAACGTTTACAAATCTTCGCACATTATGATGCTTGGCAACTTTGCAATCCCAACATGACTCGCCGCTTACGTGACAAATTTTACTCGTGATGCACAGTTAGTTGTTTGAATAAGTAATAATATATAATATATAATATATACCATAGAATGAAGAACTCGAATAAAATTTTACTCCTTTCGTGATCATCGAATTTAGCAACTGTTAACTTGTCTCTACAAAGCTCAATTCGAGTTCGCAATTCCCTAAATTCTTAATATTGCGAAGTTCGCAAACAAGACGAAAAATCCGGTTCGAGTCAGTCTACTTCGAGTATGGATATTTAATTTATTTTTTAACCGATTCAAACAGAATAAAGAAAAAACAGGGTAGTTCGAATAGCTTTAGAATGTTTTTAGTAAACACCGGGTACTTAACTCCCGATTGGAACCTTGATCTTCAGACTATGCGAGGAAAAGAAGCTGGTGCATCTTCAACTTGTACTTTTGTCCAACTCACAAGAATAAAGTTTTGTGCAAAGATTTAAAATTTTAATGGAACACATCAGAGTGAAAAGTAGTTTGTCGCCAATGCTAACAAATGCTGTGCATTTTAGAATCTTTCTCTTTTATGTTTGGTTGCAGTTGAGATGATTGGAGACCTTGACCGTGGTCCTTCTTCGTATAGAACCTTCAACCACACAGGGCTCCGAAGAGGTATGAGCTGGAAACGAGGTCGAGGAAAGTATAACGGTAAACGGCCGCATCCATTTGAAAATTTTCAGACCCGTATGCCTTACAACAAAAGGAAAAGCTACCTTGGCAGGGGCTCGTCCATGAAGTACCTATCGGGAATGGAAAGGTGGGTTATTTATGAACGGACCGAAAAATAAGGGTATGGGACTGAATCTCTATCAGCCGACGGAACGGACCAGGTTAGCCGAGAGTTCCGACCATCTGAAGGAAGAAGGGGGCGACCTGACTGCCTGCGATAGGTATCTCTGCTCTGCTGGCGATCAAGATGATCACCCGCAAGGTCGTACCAAGGTCGTACCAAGGTCATCCTCAAGAACCTCGCCACAATAGCCTCCAGTCGAGCCCATCGGCTGTCAGAGCCGTCCCTTGCCGGCTGCCAGGGCTCCCATCTAGCCACCTTGCCCGAATCCTTCGGTCTCAGAGTCAACCACTTCGGCTGATGGAAGCTCGCTCCCATACCTCCATTTTTTTGTGCGTTCGCTAATAAACCCCTTTCATTTTTCGTTACGTACATCATGTATCATCCTAGGAGAGCGGTTCCAGAACTTGATGAAGCGAGCAGAATAGGAAGCATGACCGAAAAGCCTCGTGGCAATCGCCGTTATCAACGTAACTCAATATTTAATGGTTCCGAGCACTCCCAACGATACAATTCAGAAAAACGGCAAAACCCGTATTTGAAGCAGTTTCAATATCGTAATGCAGAGGAAGAATGTGCAAAGTTTTATAATTCAAAAGCCCCATGCACTGTAACTTCTGGTGCTCTAATGGATATTAATCTGGATCCTAGCTTGGTTTTTCCGGGAAAGTCACCAAGTGGTCAAAGTCTGGAGAGAAACCATATTCCAGATGGAATTGACCGTACTTCAGCTACTTTCTCTTTCAATTCAGTCAGTGTGAATGAGACAACGAGCGAAAAAGGCGTGGGTGGAGAGTCCAATGCTGAAATCTTTCAAAACAACATAACAAATGAGAAAAATAGAACCGAATTTGGCACTCCACATGATTGGCAGAAAGTTTCTGATGAAACTCGTGACAACAATCAAAGTTGTGATATTAACAGCAAGAGTAACACGTTTTTATTGAAGGAGCTCGAAAAAGGGTCTTTGATTTTCAACCAAATAGGTCAGGGAGTTAACCAGAATATGAGAGCACTGATTGAAAATTGGGGCAATCTAAATCCGGGAGGTACAACTAACACCAATTGTAATCCAGATCTATTAGCCAGTGTTCAAGGGATTTATCTGACAAACGAAAATGCTCAAACAATTAGCAAGGAGACAGTGACATGTGGTACATTTATATCGGCTATAAAACAAAACTATTCATCTTCCCTTAAGCTACTTCTCCTTTTTGCAGGTAACGTCGCACATACGGTTTCACCAAATAACTCAAACTCGGCAGTTTCTCCCAAATCAATTGAAATATCCGTCACAACACCAACGCAAAATGCAACTCATCTTAGTGCGAAGGTTGCGAATCTGGAGCTCGTCCATAAAGTATGTAATTGGAATTGAAAGGTGGGTTATTTGTGAACGAACCGAACAATCAGGGTATTAGGGTAGGGTTAGTAGCAGTCAGTCACTGGTCATCCTCAACAACCGCACAAAACATCCACCTTTAAATTTCCGTTATGTACTTTATGGGTCATCATCATTACACAGTGTGCATAGAGACAACTTTGAAACATTTTGATTAATATTTTGAGCAGGAATCCCCTTTCAAGCTTCATGACCCTAGACTGAACCACCCCTCCTACATGAGGACATATTTCAGCAACACGCAAGCAACTGGAATTCAGCCAGAGCCGCCTGTGACATTGTCAGAAAATGGTTCACCGTCGAAAGCACTTGATTATTCGGAGGCTACCAGTGAAAGCATGGGAGGGTCGGATTGTGTGGTTGAAGGTAAACCGAATATTTTATATAAAAAAACACTTTGAACTTTTCTTAAATGAGTATTTTTTTCATAATTAGCGGTATCGCAGTTGATTGGAACTGTTGCTGACCAGAAAGCTGAGAGTACACCTGAGTCGCCACCGAGCCCCTCACCTTTTATGCTGTTGCAGAGTAACATCACCGTTACAAAGCCAAATCCTATAACGTCAAAGTTAGAACTATGGGATGAGATTCAAATAAAATCTCAGACATCAAGGACTTTGGCAGAATGGCGACGTTCAAAATCCATTGAGATTCCTCGGACTCCATTTCCCAGACGTCCAGTTACAACTCCAGCTCACATTATTAAGGAAAAGTACCCTAACCTTGTGGATACCTACGGGATGAACTGGGTAATCGACGTTTTAAGTATCGATGACGACTATCTCGAAGCCAGGGAGAATCAAATTTTGTCCGCACCGGAACACAGAGACTTTAAAGGAGCTCATGAAGCTTTGCGCCTTGCACGTGATCACCGTCAGCAACTAAAAAAGACTTGTGAAGACTATGCCAAATTGGCTGACCACGTGGTACTATATTCTTATGCCGTTAAAATTTGAAGTCCCACATAAATCATATGATTTGCCTAAGTAAAATTCTGCATTTGCACCTTTGTAGGTTGAAGAGTTTGAAAAAACTGTGAAACGTTGTTTGCCATCTACTCTGATACTGCAGAGTCAATCATCTCCAACAGAGGACAATGACTCCGACATTGTAATCGAAAATGCGGAATAACTGTCTTAATAATGCAAGGATGCATGCATGGATGTTTCAAAGTTGCTTTAATTATAATTATTTCAAATTCAAATATCAAACTTATGAAATGATACTAAATACAGCTATTTCCTTCAAACATTGTTTCGATTAACAAGTATTGTTTAGACGAAAATTTCAATTCACCCTGAAACGTTGGTGATGAGCATGATTTAACTCAATATAAATCTCAATGGGTTGCGTTCAGAACCTGTAGACACTTGGAACTTTTGAGATTTCCTACATGCATGTTGCATAATGCTTGCAACAGCGACAATTACAAACTTTCGAAGCTCTTTCAGGAGGACAGTATGGCTTCCGATATCGATAACCCTATCGCTTCTTCGTGGGCCAGTTTAGATCTGGATCGATTTCTTTAAGCTGTTTGTAATGCTCAAAACAATACGAGTTCCATTTGAATGCTATCATTACCGTAAAAGTTTACGATCCCTGTAGGGATCAAATGAGTAGATGAATTGATTCTGTGCTAAGAGAATAGGACTAGTCACAAACTCGACTCATAATTGAAAGATTCAATTTAGATAAATTGAAATTCGGAAAGCTCACATCCGCCCATAAGGACTCGTCCATAAAGTACGTAACGGGAATTTAAAGGGGGATTATTTGTGAACTGACCGAAAAATTTGAGTATGGGAGGTAGTCTTCCCAACCGTTGTCTGATTAAAACGCACTCCCGAGCCCTCATTTTTCGGTCCTTTCAGACGAAACAAGTTTATCTTCCTTCAAATCCGTTCACAAATACTAAACCCGACTTTCAGTTCCTGTGACGTACTTTCTGTAACATCCCTAAACGAAACTTTCGTCTGTGGGCTGCCGATAGCAGAGGAGGAAAGCATACCTGACGGGAATAGTCTAAAAGCCATTCTATCCAGAGGACACCTAAATTACCGACATCAACACTCAAAACGGAGCGATAATTTGCTGCCACTGAGAAGAAATTACAAGCAATCGCATTGAATTTATAATATCTCCAGACGTACCACCTCAGAAGGGTTCATTCAAATTAATTACAGAGTTTGCAGTCTCAACCATATTCGCCTTTTCTAGTTTCTGGTCAGACGAAAAAATAAAATTTGAGAATTAATTTCAGTAATTTTACCTAAGTTCCAAATCTCTCCCATGTTTTTTGAGTCTGCAATAACTGCCCAATTACGCTTGGGCTTGTGACAGAATACATTCACTGCGTTACTCATTTCGTCTGAGAGGAAATTGAAAAGAAAGCCGGAGGGAAAAACACATCCACGCAGAGACAGCCATTAACTTTTCATTTTTTGTTCGTCACAAAGGAGCTTGGCCCACGTATACGAAAACTGAATACTACCACAAATTTCAATAACTTGCAGCAGTAAATGGGACTCGTAAAACGGATCATCCATAAAGTACATATCGGGAATTTCACGTATTTGTGAACAAAACGAAAAAATAGGGGTATGTGAGTGAGTATCCATCAAACTACGGGCCGGACCCGGTCAGCCGAAAGACGGACACGACGAAGCGAAGACAGCCGGCGGGGATTCCGGCCCGTTCACACACAAGCCACATTTCGATTCCCGTTACGTACTTTATGGTAGATCTCTAAGTAGAAGCTACGTGTAGTTATTCACATTTATAATCATATTGTCAACAAACCTGTACTGAATTTCCGTTAGAAAACTGGAACGATTGAAGACAAAACTCACAAAATGAATTTGACAAGAAAAAAGGTTGGAAATAACCACCTTACCTTGACTATGTCGTGCATCAAGCTGTACCGAAAAGTCCAATCCAGTTTGAGTTGTTCATTTTCCAGGATATCCTGAAGACTTCCTCGTGGACAGTACTCGGTCAGCAAAAAGCTATGAGGGACGTCCACAGAAGCTCCGATAAACCGGACAAGATGTTCATGGTGTAAATCTTTCATCTATTTAGGCAAAAATACGAGCATTAAAAAAATACATTTTCTACCTCTTTAAACTTTCGAAGCAATAACCAAAATTGAAAACATGAAAGAATGATATCTGAACTGAACGATGTGCATGTGAACTACATAGTACATAGACGAGTGATTTTACATGCCTTAAATGACACTATTACAAGCTAAGGTGACCTCGAATGCACAAAACTACTCATGAATCTTTAGTAATTTCGACAATCGGCTTAGACTTCAACAAATTTACGAAAGAAAGTTGACAACTAACTGGTAATTTATAGGTCTAGTGTTCATTTATTATCAAGTTCCTACTGAATAATACAAAAACAAGTGCATGTTTACAAACGAGACTATACGGAATGAACATGGGAATATTTATACAAGTGAAAACAAATTGGTTACGCATAAATATATTGTTTCTGCTCAATAGAAGAGGCGTATACGGCATGTTGTATGTGGCAAAAATAGGAGTAAAATGCGTTGGAGGGGATAAAATATGTTTTAACGTTTTAAAACTTTGAAAGTGTACTTAGAACTAAGTCTATGTATTCCGAAAAATCCACGACAAGCAGTATTTTCTCACTGGTGTGCATTTTATTACTATTACTATGTCCAAGCTGAGTTTGGTTTGAACGGAGAAAGTTTTAGGGAACTGCAGCTTGTGCCTACTTGTGGGTCTGGTGGGATTCATCAATGAAAAATACTTTGTTGTGAGGATGGATGTAGCGAGTCTTGGTTCTGTACTCAGCCGAGTCCGACACTTTACGGGTTTTTAAAATTACTCGGTGAGTTACGAGCATTAAACAGAGACTCGGCCGAGTATTTGAGTAAGAAAGAATGCCATTTTTCACCGAATTCACGTTTTTTTTACGTCGGAAATTACAGATTGTTTAATATAAAAATTACTATGTTAAATTATTGTTGTAGCTTTAGAAGGGTTTATTCGTGGCCTATACCTTTTTTAAAAACGTCGATCGATTTTGGCCGTGTACTTTGGCTTAAGATCCTAGCTTAAAACAATACTCGGTACCCCGTCGATAATTAAGGCCCACAATTTTTTCAATATTTCATACAATAAAGATTCACGATCTTGGGACTTTCCAGCGACTTTGTAAAAATAAGCAATCATAAACGCAACAATTTGTGGGTAATGGAAACCTGTGGCCCTTTTAAGTTAACAAATTTAATGCATTGCTAAATTAGGTGACATTCTTTTGTTTTTTGAATAGCAACACAGTTTTGGAATCGTGAATGACTCAATATCGCGCTATTTAAAGTAAAATAGTAAAGTTTGGCCCAAAGAAAGTTCTAGCATAGAGAACATGAAATGTACACTTTACATAAATTTAGGACTGGTTTCACTAACGATGAAGGAGCGGCGTTGTCCTACTTAACACTTCAAATATGTTTGATGGAAGAATGTTCAATCATGTACGGAAGGTTACGTGGTGCGGTGAATTCCAGCGTTATTTCAAGGGATTACGGACCAGAAGCGGTGTTTGAATTTTAGCCTCACTGTGACCGAATTCTAAATTTAGAATGCACGGATTCCCTTCGAGTAGACAAGATGTAACAGAAAAGTAGTTCAAGCTCGTTTGGCCACGACCTAACGTGCACTTTTTACTATTATTAAAGAACGTGTTTATAAAAATCAATACTGTCATATTGTAAAGTTGCCACTGCTGGATTCCTCTATTGTATATATTGAAGTCTAATATGAAAATGTAGGCTTCATCTCAAAACGACTTCTATTTTCCCCATTACTCGCACCTGAAGATTGAAAAAAGTTCTACGTGTAGAATGTGTCATCTACTCATTATATAGTGAGAAGGCAAGTTCCTGCTAATCATAAAAGAATGCTGGAAATAATCTCGATTTTAATGGCCTACATATATGTCTTCCTTATAATGGAAAATGCAGGAATCTAGAATCCGTAGAAATGAAGATCTAAAACAGCCTTATGCAAGTTCATTAGAATGTTATTATTCTACTCAATGAAAATGAGGTTAGAGTTTTGGTACTAATGTGTAATGTCGGAATGGTTATTACGAAGCAGAACTAGCAAGTAATGAGTTCGTTGACTGTGTCTGTCGGTCTGTAAGACTCTCTACAGGTTGTACCTTGCTGACAGATTTCAACCAAATTCGACAGGTCCATGGCTTAGCCCAAGGCGAAAATCCCTATGTTTTCAGGTGCCTCTCAGGGCCAAACTTTAGTCACATTTATTTTTTATACGGCGTGTGACATAACTGGAACGAAGTCAGCTACAGTAGCTCAATTACATACGTTTTGGTTGACGATGTAAATCCTGAAGGTAGGTGCCTGGTTTTGTACAGCGCGTGACCTGTCGTTGGAAAACGCTTACAAAATCCTGTTCGATGATGTGTTATCTGTTCTACACTTATTTCTTTAGACTTAATACTGTAGTTTTTATGTTACAATAAAAGAGTTCTTCGATCAATGAACAAAACGTATGTCAGCTTCGTATTTAGCTTTGATAACATTACATCGTAGTGGTTATATTGGTTATACTACAATTTCTGGATTCACTAGTGCCTTCTCACTATATCCTAAAAATGACCATTGCATATACACAATTCACAATCATGTGACATATATATATATATATACCATGTACACTTCACTAGACTACTCCACAGACATTGTTACAACGAAGTCATCAGTGCACAATTTCCATATCCAATAACCATCCAGATAGTTTTTAACTTTTATTGCCACTTATTCATTCCAGTTTTCGGACCATCGACCGAACTACTTTAAACTTTGGTACACCACATGATAGTTTTCTTAATGGTTCTAAAAAAAACTTGTGGAGACTTTGATCATTTAAATAAAAAGTTCGATTAGCCGCCTTTTCCCCGACAGCAGTTAGTGCCGAGATTTTTTACTATAAATAGTAATGGTAGTGCACTACAAGATCGATCTTTTCATCCACCCTCTCGCCTCACTTCAGTAGAGCTAATCTACTCAGAAGAAAATGTGTAGTTGTAGGGAAGAGTTTGAAAATCAGAGGAACATACTACAGTCAGGGAACAAGTGGATAAATTTGGCCCTTAAGGTTGAAAAAACGGCTAAATTTAACCTTTTACCTTTTGAAGACATGTGTACATGGATTGATGTGATTGTACATGGATCGATTTTTAATATGACATGATCGAAAACTTTCTAAACTTGATCAACTTTTCATTTGTAGTCCTAAAAGTTTGTTAAACAGTAACTCCAGCTGTTAACATGAATGTTTCGAATTCAAAATTTCCTAAAGCCTGAATTTAGCCTTTTCTAGTTTCTAGAAATGTCTAAATTAGCCTTTTCATGCAACAGTTAAGTGAAACCTTTAAAGGCAAAATATGAGACCGGATCATCAAGAGCGATGCTAAAAAATTGTCCTCTAAAATTTTGCCTTAAAAGCTACATTTTGCCTTTTGTCCCCTGACTGTACTAACACCATGTGTGTGTGTCTCAAGTAGCACATGAAAAGTTGAATGGGCCCACAAGTCGTTTGCAACTTTCACCATCACCTGGCTTTATCATCAATATCATATCCATGAGGCGAGAAAGTTGTTCAAGAGAACAGGCTAAATCTTATGTGTCAGCAGTTTCATTAAAACAAGAAAGTAGTTTTATTTTTTCTCCTCCTCAATTCCCATTTCGTATTCACGTTTGACGTGAGGTGTGTATCTGATCGTAAAAAGAGAAATCCATGTTTTACTCCTAGTCTACCAGAAACCTTCAGTGAAAGTCTTTTAAGAGAGAAGAAAGTAATTGAAGGATTGCATATTTAATTCAAATAAAAAAGCGTTTATTTAGAAAAAGTTTGACGGGAGCCACAGGAGTCAAACTGAATTTCATTAACACCCTATTTAAATTGTCGATCTTGGAAGACAGAACAACTATGTGAAAAACGAAGGGGAAATACTTGTATAGTTTCTAAAACGTGTTCCTTACCTTTTTAAGTTCCAGGAGTAATGGACGTGTCAGCTCAATCCTATTTTTATTGATTTTCTTAATGGCCACGAGACTACTCTGTTAATTCAAATATATCAGTTGTATAATTAGCCTGCCACCTGCATCCATCTTAGTCTTGATAAATGAGTTTGTCTCAAAATTATGCCCACAAAAAAAGGAATCAGCTTATACAGAAAATTAGTCTCACCTTGTAAAACACCGTTTTCACGAACAGTTGCTTATTACTACCAACGTACAAAGAATCTGCAGAAAAGTTACTCTGAAATTTACAAGAAAAATGATGTTTTAAGCTGAACAAAGTGGTATTACATAAATTCGTATAACTTGAAATGGTATAATATACTAGACTTAAAACGTTTAATAAGGAAATTAATGTACTTAATTTACAAAATGTATTAAATCATTTAATGTTATCAATCAGCACCATTTCTCAAAAAGCTTTGAATTGAAATATGATTCAAATACGTTGAGCATAGAAACAATTCACTAATAAACAAGAACAATAAAGAAGTGTATTCACAGGGACAAAAAAATAAAACGGCGAGATTTCCAACATCCACTAAAGAATATTACTCGTCCAAGGTCTTATAAGAGCTGAGAACCTTCACCACATGTTTTGGCAACGGCATTGGTACGCGACGCCGATTTTGGGCCTACACGGAATATTGTAAAGTACTTAAATCTATTCATAAGTAACTTGCTTTCACTCCAATCTCAAGTTGTTAAATCTTTAAACCCAATATTTCAAATCTATCAGCAAAGTTAGTGAAACCTCAGGGAAAATTAGTGAAACCTGGGGGATTGGAAGATTTGGTTATAATAAGTATTCTTCAGAGCTTCTTCAAGCAAACGGCAGAACTTCAAGTTCTTTATCAAAATTGATCAATACAATTCAATTCTTAATGTCTAACGCATTATACTTTTTACGCGTTATACCTTGTTAGCACGACCAATTGCCTTTTTATACTTTTTCAAGTTATGCATTGTTATACACAATCGAAAAAATCTTTGAGTAGGCTTTTGATCCGGTCTGGAGGTGACTCAACTTATGTTGTCTGCTCTTTTTAGCTTGTAGCAAGGAAAGTTTTCCTTGCCGAAAGCAATTACAAAAGAGTTTTAGAGTGACTGGATGTTTTATTTTGCCGAAAAGACTGGAATAGATGCTGCTTGAGAGAGCACACAAAGTTCTAATCAATTCAGACTTACGTTCAGGGAGTTCCTGTGCGAGACGAGACTCCACCGTGAACCTTTTGTATTGCCCCCATTGGTAAGAACATCATTTATGTTCACTTTCCATGTCATTGACGCGATTTCCGCTTCCAGTTTGTAATGTCTGCAAAAAGTAATGTAAATAGTACGTTATCGTTCAACTTTCTAACAATCAGGTAATGAAGCACGAATTATAGCAACATAAATGCATGACGTATTTCGTGGAAATGACCTACTTAAGTTGACCAGTCAAGGAATCTTGTTTCTATCTTTTCGCTAAAAAATAGTTCACGGTGGCTATCTTGAAACGTGGACGAAATTACTGTGTTATTGGATAAAGCTACACGTGAATGTTATCGCTAAAATTATTATCCAGTAGTTGAAAAGAACTGTTTTTCAATGTTCTTGATGCATTTTCCGTAATTGGATTCCTATCAATCCGCACTACAAAAGTCGGGTATAAGTGATGCATATAAAACCAGGCCAATTGTCAATTGTAAATTGAAGGTCTGGTTAGACACAAATGACACAATGGCTTTGAGGCGATGGCAATGACAATGGACAAATGTAGCGTCCACCATGATTCAAAACTTGAGTACGAATTATGACAAAAGCGGGGTTTTGACATGGCTCCTATTTCTTGCACACTATAACGAAACGAATTTATCGTAAAGGACTGATAGCTGAAAAATAGATTTTCGAAAAAGGCGGTAGTTTGACAGTGGACAAGACAGGTATGTTCAAAACTCATTGTGAGATCAGGGAAACTCCCAGTCAGCAAGACTGTTGAAGGTATCTTTTGTTGAAAAATGTATAATATGGATTGAGGTGGACAGGTGGAATCTGTCTTTCATTTGCTTTCTTTCAAGGGTATTCGTGATAAAAGCAAAAAGGAAGTAGCAGGCGACTTGATCCTTTTTGCTGCCTTATCGTGAACACAAACACTCACTCAAGGAAATAGTCTTGGTTGGTGTAGGCATACAAACTTGAGAATGATACGGGTTGTGTGGTAGTGAGCTATCAATTGCTCTATGAGATACTGTCCTTTTTTCTTGGAGAAAAGATGCGGGTATTATATCCGGAGAAATCAGTAGGCCGGGTCTGATGGCATTAAACTAATTGAAATCCGAAAAGTTCTTTTAAAATGAAGCTTCGCCATGATTCAATCATGAATTCGTGGATCTATACTAGACCGGCATAGCCTAGTCCATAAAGTACGTCACATGGACTGAAAGGTGGGTTGTTTGTGAGACCAAAAAATAGGGCCATGGGAGGGAGTCCCAATCAGCCGACGCAGCGGACCCGGTAAGTCGAGATGATCGATGCTTATAACCGCCAGACAAGCCCTACCGTCTGTCAGAGCTGCTGCACTCGGCTGACCGGGTCCGCCCCGTCGTGTTATTGAGACCCACTCACATGCCCCTATTTCTCGGTCTGTTGTCAACCTACGTTTCAATCCGCGTGACATGCTTTATGGATCACTCCTATAGACTATGGGGTATAGAGTTTCATGCTACGAAAAAAACCTGTTCTATTCAGGGTATTTTAAATAGTGTTTTGCGCAAAAAGAAATCCATTCATTCTAACTGCCCCAATACAAAAAAGGCGAATGGTTGCTGAGCCGTTTGGAGCTTGCCTGTATGTCTAACTATTTCCCCGTTAATACGTACTGTATTTTAAGCCCGGAAGCAGTCAAGGTTGAGCTGATTAGGCAAAGAATTAGGTATTTGAATTTCATAAGTGGCGAAAGCTACTTTATAAAATCATCGCGGTGGTATGTCCATTTGTGGACACGATATCTCGTGAATGTTTCATCTGATGTAGCTGATTTTCGGTCGTTAAATGAGTCGAATATTTTACTCGCTATATCCTTATCGAGCTTATAAGCTTATCGAGTTGAGCGTTTTAGCACATTGATTTTCTGCTAATATTTTTCGCTACTTATGGGAATCTTGCTTGAGCTCTATTTACTATTTTCGGTTATATCTTACCTGTAGATGAAGAATAGACTTATCAGCATAATCACCAGGGCTGAGCTCAGTGCAATCACAACTATAACGTACTTTGGCATAGCTGGAAAGAGAATCAGGGTTATTAGTAATTTACAACTGAAGTCACCGCAAAAGAGGATTTTCCGTAATAAACATAATAATTTTATAGAGCTTCAGGTAGTCCGCTGAGACATGGTTTCCAAATGAGTTGGAACCATAATGCGTGCATGCACACCCAGGGGACCTACAATAGTTGAAATTAGGATACATTAAAAATGCTTACTCGGACAGCCATGCCCATCGAAACCACATTTTGGAGTATCCGGTGGAGGATCTATTCGCCCTCCAGGCCAGTGAATTTTTTGATCCGGTACTGGATCGATGGCTTTCTTTTTACCAGAGTAATGAGCTACAACCTGGGGGTTTAAAACAAATTTAGAGTACATTTTCATAATTTCGTAAATTCTGATATCATTTCGAATTAGTGGACTTACAACAAAGGTGCCATTGGTTGGCTCCATGTCAAGTAGCGAATAGTCTGCGTTTCTGTCCCCATTGGTGTCTATGCTGACATTGCCAGTAATGCCTGAAACGATATTCAACTTGTTAATACTCACACGGGCAAGGTTTTCAGTTTCATTTCTTTTGAAGTCCTTGAAAAATCATTTCTACTCGTTTCCTCAAGCGTGCCTATGTAACGACTCGTCAGTAAAGTACGTCCCGTGAATTTAAAGGTGGGTTATTTATGAACAGGCCAATAAAAGCAGGTATGGGAGTGAGTCTTCATCAGCCGCCGGGATGGAAAAAGGTCAGCATAATGACCCAAACCCCACAGCCGACAGAACTATCCCACCGGCTGACCCGACCCAACGATGGCGGCCTAGACGAAAGCCGACGAGCCAACGAGCGGATGAAAATAACCCACTTTTATATCCACGTGTTGTGTGTAGTTTTAGTATCACATATGTATAATGGTGAAAGTTTTTGAGTTCCTTGTACTGTACAATGTTTAACTTCCATACACGTTGTTTTTTCCAAAAACAGACGAGTCAATACTGGGGTGAAGAAACAAAGCATAAAATGGAATTTCGAAAACAATAGGTACTAAAAACGGAATTGGCAACATTTTGGGGCTACACAGTGTACTCAACTTGTCTATTCTCTAGTACAGTAATTCGCTTGGAGCAATTTGCAGACAAGTTTCCTTCCGTTCTTTCTCTTTTGTAAATACCTAGGGTCTTTGTTAATTCCACCAGGAGACAGCAATTTTGCAGCAATACATCATTTTGTCGTAAATGCATTGATCCCTTGAGGAATATGCTTGTTTGACAGTCGGAATGTAGACGGACTTGAGTAATTGTAGTTCAAGCTAACATGTGTTCTTGGCGTAATAACTACTGCATAATAATTTCTAACCTTGAAATGTCTTGTTCCACATTCTCTGTGTGATTTCTATCCCATTTGAAATGGACCCACCATTTTCTAACGTTTCGTTTAAAGCTGTTGCATAGAGGATAACAGCATCGTAGAATGCTGTAACGAAAGGATTCACCGGCTCAGAACCAAACGAAAAGCCAAATTTTTCTAGAGCCAGTGCTTTCACTTCTCTGTCAAAATTGACATATTCGTCACTCTCTGGTGGAGGCCGCACAGTTACTGTTAATAGTGCTTCATATGCTCGTCGCGCTTTTGCGTTGTTTTCTTCAGTGTCATTGGCCACGTACCAAGGCTTGTATCCTGTTTTGATGCTGTACAAAAAAAAAAAAGAAAAAAAGGATTTTAGACAACTGTGAGCGCATTCCTAATCATCAGAAACTATCTAAACGTGACGTTCAATCTTCAGGTTTTATGTAGATATGCAAGAAACTTTACTTTGTGAAAAGCTCCACGTTGAAAAAGACATATTCTCCTGAGGAAATCATCTTCAGATCTTCTGCAGCGAGTAGAATGTCTCTAATCTTCTGCGGGGATGCACACAGGATGACAACTATAAAAGTTGATAAATGGAGGATATAAAAAATAACGCGACCGATCATAAGTTCTTGCTCTCTTCCATGTGCAAACAAAATTACAGGCCCAGTCAACAAACATGTGGAATTGTTATTTCAGTCAGGGGACAAGAGGCTAAGTTCAGCCTTTTTGAAATAAAAAAATTGTTGAAATTATAATTCTGTACGAAATTGTACACCATAGACTTTTAATATTACACGATGGAAAGTTCCTAAATTTGATCATCTTTTCATTTATTCATTGAAAAGTTTGTTAAACAGCAACCCAAGCTGTTAAATTGACTTATTCGATATCAAATTGTTAAGCTAAGGCTAAATTTAGCCTTTTCAAGACCAGTACAGAGTCAAATTTAGCGTTTTGCGAAAAAAACGACTAAATAGAATCTGTAAAGGCTATAACTAGCCTTCTATCCCCTGACTGCATTTGGTTTGGCTTCACGTAAAACGGAGCTTTTTTTGCACATGGACGATCGCTTTTATGGAAACTAATTTGCTAGAGCGTTAAGCAGAAAGCATCAACCACAAGCAAAAAATCTATAACAATAGATACAACACATATAAAATCGATCTTCAGTAAAAGTCATTTGTTATGTTCCGATATAATGCATTGTGACAGCGCCAGGTTAAATTTTTCAGACAATATATAGGAAAAAGTTGACATGGAAATTTCGTAAACATTTTACAAGGTAGTAAAAAGCAAGAAGCTACTTTGGTATGCTCCAGCGGCTAGAACTAATAGATTTCTGTGAAATATTTGACAAAAGATATTCGTCTTTAAACACCATTTCTAAAAGGGTTATGACTGCTGCAGGGGAAAACTGTTTGTTAGAAGGCTTTGGAATTGAGTAAAAGTGGATGCATTTTCAAGACAAAACATAATTCAATGTGAGTGTAGTCGAGCACAAAAACATTATAAGGAAATATCTACTTACGTAGCAGCATTCTAATACGAACAATTTAGAATACATTATGGTTATGAGAAGTTCTATTGATGCGTGAAACGTGTCAAATCCCAATTCAAAATTTCCAAGTAAATTGATGCTTAGGAAATTTCTTGAAATACCTGCATGACAAGGCTTTGCTTATCATATTAAAACATAACATTCACATTCCGATAGTTTCACGAACAAAGCCAATATTGTCAACTCATAATTTAATTAGTTTGTTTGAGCGGTCAGGAGCAATGGAAAAGTTTTAAAGCAACCCTAATTAATGGGTTCGGTATAAACCCGAAGAAATTCAAAGTTATAAATGGTAATTTAAATATTTGGCTGATAATATCACTTCGTCTTTAATACATAATAGGTATGTAACGAGTAGTGACCGGATCGTTTTTGCGATTTAAAAATACTACTCGCCGAGTCTGAGTACTACAAAGAAAGTCGACCGAGTAGTAATTAATAAATAATCCGTGTTTCTCGGGCGAGTCCAAGAAATTTGTAATTAAGCGATACTCGGTCGATTTATTGAGACTCGTTACATCCCTAGTCCCTAACTTATTTGTATGATTGTAATTACTATGATAAATTTTCCACTGTGTTTTCCTGTTATTCGTCGTTTCCAATTTAGGGCAAGACTTTGAAGAATCGTAAAACTGGTTTATTCCAATCCATACAGTTACACCTGAGGAAAAGTTGATTATGTATCTGTATCTGATAGTGAGAATGTCAAATTACTTGATAAAAAAAGTTTAGCAGTGTGAGACTGAGTATGACAGGGCAGGGTCGGAGTTGTAACAAGAGAAAAAGTTTTGTATTATTCCCATGCAGAAAGTGACAGACTAATATTAGGTAGGTACTAGACAAAGTTTTTCACCCGAGGAAAACTTTATTGGAGACGTAAATGTGACAAGACAAACTCACGTATGATGAAGGACTCCAATTTCGTTGCTACACCTACCCACCGTGGAAAAATGATATTATATTTAGTTGAAGCTCATTTATCAAATACATAATTAATTTTGAACATAGCAACACTGAATTATTTACTTTTGAAGTAAAACTGTTTCACCCAAATTAGCAGTAGCTTGACAAAAGTTTCTCTTATACAAACTTTTCCAGAATTGCCGTTGATTTGACTTATGAAACTTTTGTGACCCTGTGACAATGAATATTATAAGCATTTCCACATATATTCGTTGAGAAAAAAACTACCGTAAAGCTCTCGCCCCCTCAAAAGGTATCAAAAGCTCTCACCGGAAGGAAGGTTACTCATAGACATGCAAGATGAAAGCATAGATTTGACAGTGACAAGGTTTTCATTTCTAGTAGTTTTTTTTTCAACTCCAAAATATGAATTTTAGATGGAAAACTGCTAACACGCTGCTTTTACCTGAAGATATTTAAAACACATAGCTCAACTACACCAGATAAATAAATTTCCGGGGACAATACACCATTTGCCAATACGTTGATCCATACAGATTTCGAATCGTGTGGCGTACTTTATAGACGACCCATATGTAATAGTGAGTAGACTTCTGGAACTAAGTTAAACATTAACGATATTGCTCTGTATAATGTGTAATGGCTTCAGCTGTGCTACCACAAAAATGATTAAACTTCCATGATTGTTTCCTTACATGTCCCACTAGTGCGACAAAAGCGGGCCATAATGGGAAACGGATATAGTCATGTAGGCATATAATATATCGTTTTACGAAGGTAACAGTTTGATAGAATCATACATAAGCATTAATTAGTTTGTTTGGTTAGTGAACGTTCCAGTGGGTATCTGGCGAGAAGTTGTGATGAAATTATACGTACATGAAGACCACGGAATTTAATTCGAGCAGGTAAAAGACCACAACTAATAACATGGCTTTTGTGGATTCGTTGTTTCCGTTGTCGCGACAAATTCTCCTTTAGTGTTTGTTTACTACTGAGGGCACACAATTACCCACATGAATGGTTACAAGCTCGTGTATGTGTAGGGAAGGTGATATTTCACATTATGTTCGACGAATTGAAACTCGTACTTTTAGCTTTGTTTTACTTCCTTTCTTTTAGACTGCTGCCAATCCAAGTGAAACTCTACATGGCGAAAGTGTTCCACGTACAAAATTTTCATTTCTTGAGCAATTTTCGATGTAGCTAGGTCAATGCGTTCATTATTACGGTGTACAAGAACAACAAACAGCGATGTATGAAACTAGACCCCAGGAGTTCGTGCATTCGACACCGGTGTTGATAAACGGTCGCGTAAGTGTATAGAACCGTTGAATAGTCTGGGTAAACGTTCCGGTTAGGGAGGTCACTTTTAGCCTAGACCTGGCAAATTAGCTCAAATGAAATCTTATTTAGGAATGATGTGTACGATATAGAAGATGGATAGGACGACATGTTTAAAACTGAACTAAACTTTAAGTAATCTTGGCAATTCGAACAACTCGCTTTCTTTCACTAGGGTGGATTGAAACGGTCAAAAATATGTATCCATACACGAGCTTCACTGCCTCGAACCATGTTCTTGCGTCTTGCTCGAACTTCGTTGATCGCGAGCAGAAAATAAAACTCTGATTCGAATTCGTCAATCTCGAAAATTCACATATATTTTTGACCGATCAAACTACAACCATAAACGGAACGTGCAGCCTATTGCACTATGTGGCCTCTTTTCTTAATTGTTCCATTGAATTGTGATAATATTTTCTGGGTTTAAGTACAGACAATAATCTTCAATGATTTAGATTGAGATTGTTACGAAATATATTATACGGATACGTGTAATATTATACTCTTGTCAACAATTTAAATGCTAAAACTGTATAACAAAGTCCGCCAGCTTTGTGAGTTGTGAGTTATGTTTATGTGTGATGATACTGGTACTTACACTATTTAAAAGTAGTATGGTATGAGAATTGAGAATAGATATTTTGTAAGATTTCTCCTTTTGACTTTTAATTTCCCGGCCCGTTAAACACAACGTGTAGGAAGAACAGAAATCATGTAAGTTGTAAGGGAAATCCGTATAACATGAGCATGCCATCAACCATACACAAAGCAAAATCGACCTTACAGTAAATCATTGCGTGGAGCTAAACGCATATGCAATTTATGAGAGATTAAAAATAAATATCCTGAAATAAATTCGCGGTAGGAATGCACAATATTGAGTTGAAGAAGCAAGTACCGGGTGATTATAAAAGGAGTATCCAGAGCCAGTCGAACTCCCGCATTTGATTCTTTCGAGTTGTATAATTCGGTCCAACAAAAATTGTATCAGACTTTTACTCCACGTTCGCGGCCATTGAAGTTCGTAACTTCTCCACAAAACTCTATTCGAATTTGTTTTCCCTATTCGGACTATTGCAAAGATCGGAAACATGATACAAAAATATGGTTTGAGTCAGTCAAGACTGAGTATGGATACATATTTTACCCACGATTCAAACAACTCTCTGGTAAAGAGAAAACGACTAGATCGAATTGCCATGATTACTTTTTCTTTAAACTGTACAAGAGGGGATCACGAATGATACGCGTCGGAGTTTTTGTATAATCTCTAAACTTTCCCAAAAATTCTATATTGCATTAGCCATTTACCATTTGCTGGAGATGATCTCATTGTGCATCAGCATGTGATTTAAACATATTCCTCTCCTCACAACATAGTTATCTCTGGTGCGTTTACGTACCTGCTCCCTTCGTTACTGTTTCTCTTCTGTCTAACATACTTTGACGTGTTTTATTAGCATCTTAAATGACATAGACTCGCAATTTCATTCTTCCCTGGCAACATATATTACTGGTAAAGCGAATTACTCACTGCAAATTCAAATTTATGCTGTAACCAGCACTTGGGGATTATTCATAAAGTACGTCAAGTAATTTGTAAGGTGCATTATTTGTGAAAAATGCAGAAATGAGTCTCCATCAAACGACGGGCGGACCCGGTTGGCCGAAAGGACCGAACCCCACAGCCGACAGACGAGCCCGTACGACTGCAGGCAGAGGCGACCGAACGATTGCAACCTGGTCAATAACGACATTGGACGAGCCAGCGACCATAAATCAAGAGCCGAGACGGTCAGGGCGAGGCTGTGGATAGTGGGGTGAGGTTCTCGAGGTTGACCTGGTTCGTCCCATCGGCTGGTAGAAACACTCAAATACCCCCATTTGTCGGTCCGTTTATGAATAACCTAGCTCCCAAATGCTGTTGCGTACTTTGTGGACGAGCAATGAGTCGTACATCCTCATACATTACACTTTCCTTTCAACTTTCTTTGTTGTTAGTTCAAAATAGATTGTGTTCGCTCGTATCGCCTGTGTTCGTGTGTCTGTCTGCCTTTCTATATTTACCTTGCAACGTAACAGCACAAATTACAAACATTTTGCTTCTTTGTGAATTTTTCTTGTGATAGTATGTGCCATCATAATATAACTAAAGCTGCTACTAATTACAATTTCAATTCTTCGTAAGATTTGATTAGAATTTTTGAACTTGAATCTTTGATTCGTTTTCTTCAGTTTCGTACCTATGCTGCTTCATTAAATATATTGGAGATTTTTTTTATCGCGACCAGCTATCAACAAGACAGCATGGTTTCCTATTCACTGCCATGGTATAATTTGACAAACTGCATTTTCTTTTCCTTTTAGCATTTAGCTCATTATTTTCTACTTTTATCTTTCTTTTTATTTGTCTATCAGATAATGACTTTTTATTAATGGCTCCGTACTCATAACCTTAACCGCTGTGAGCCCTGAAATTTTATTGAGTAGCGAAAGCTACTTTATGAAATAGTAATTTCTCTCCATCTGTCTATCTGTCTATGGCCACGGAATCGCAAGAATGCGTGGACGAACTTCACAACAGCGCAATTAAAGTCAACGATAATGATCGTTGATTGACGAAATTTGTTATTCGGGATTTCGATAGAGCTCTTTGAGCTGATGAATTTTTCTCATTGGACCAATGTCTAATTTAGTCATCTTTCCTCCTTACTAGCACACTTGAGAGTTCATTGATGATTCGATATCTACTATAAAGTGTTGCAACGCTGTAATTAAGCTCTGCTCCCCTTTTGACCAGTTATGGAACCAGAGGAACCTTTGTCAATTGAGCCATTTGGTCTACTTTAAACCCCTCTAGAACCCCAGGGGGAAGGAATTAGGACCTGTTGTTTTGGGATTTTACATACCTTATATAGGTCTAACATTCCACCAAAAATGAGCCCCTGTTGTTTTATAAATATTTTCGGGCACCTGCAGGAACCTGAGAAGGAC
>JAAXOA010000442.1:3750-23829 GCA_036561885.1 Salina celebensis
AATGACATTATTCTCGTCAATGCTGCCCGTAGCAATGCTAATGTTCTCACTGCTTATTTCTCCCATCATGTCTGATGACGAACCTCCAATTCCATTAGACGAGGAAGCTTCACTCTCATTACTTCCTGATGGTTTATTTTCTTTTAGCACTTTTAACCCACAGATTGACGGGGACCCGTTGGAACGATGATTTTTCAGAATGTTTTTCAGAATTCTTCCACTGGATTGTGTACCGGGGAGTTCTACTTGCTCTTCCGTTTCCGTCTCGGAAGCAGTTTCCTCTTCATTCAAATTTCGTTGTTGATGCTGAGCCAAAGCTTTTCTCAAGTGGACTAGCCTTTGTTTACTCAGAATCCGACGAAACTCTTGATTCTGCATGACAAGTTGGCCTACAATCTCTTCGATGGACTCTCGACGCTCTTCAATCCCTTCATGGCCACCCTCGTCTATGTCAGCGAGCTCTTCGTTTTCTTCTAGACAGGAATCTATCTGGGATGCAGATTCTTCCAGTTCGGTGTCCACTTCCCCGATAATACTGTCATTAGAGTCGAGCGTGTAGTTAGAAGCACCATGGGACGGAGACATGAAACTCCCATTCTCATTTGTACCATTGTCCCCCTTCCCTTTCCCGTAGAAACCGGGTTCAGACTTCCTTCGCCAGCCGCTCAGTTTCTTAACCTGGAATATGAAAAAAAAATCATTTAGTTTTCTCCTACCGCTTTGAAAAGACTCGTTTATAAAAAAACACATCATTAATGCTTTTACTCTCGTAGACTGGAATAGGTAGATCATTTGTTATCGGTCAAGCACAATTTAGACTTGAATAGAAGTTTTATTTCCATGTTTGTTGCAATCATATTCTACTTCGCTTGAATATATATTTGAGCATAATTTCCGCTTGGGGGAAACGAGAAAAAATATTATTTTTCCTTATTATCTCGTTCTAGCAAATCACCAAAATAACCAGATTCTGAATTGCAGCAAAAACCAATTAAAGCCCACTCTAGTACATTTTCAAGCAGACTTGCATCCGCGAGTATTCCGCTAACCGCATGAAGCCAAACCCCTGTAGCTATCTGATTGACGGCATGTCTCATTCCATGGTGGAAAAAGTGACGTGTGATAGAATGTCACACTAATTTATAAGAATTTCTCAACTTTCACTCTGTCTACATGAAAGCCAACCTTGGTTGCGCTAATACATCTTCAGCTGCACTTTTACTTTCAGTCTGACAACATCGGAATTGGTATAAATGTCTCATTTCTCCTAGCTTTTATAAAAGTAAACGAAAAAACCACTTGCAACTCACATATTTCCCAATTTCCTCTAACACAACATGAAAAATGCGATAAGGAAACTTTTTGTTACACTTAAAATAGTTAACAGGCCAATGAGCATTTATTACTACCCCCAATAGCTTTTCGATATTCTTTTCAGAGAAAATGTTTACTTAAGCCCAAACTTACCAAGCGTTTTTCTGCAGAGCCAGTCGATGGGGGACAACTCGCACTACTCATTTTTCTATCGATTGAAACCTCCCTGTCCCGGCTTTCACTTCGCTCCCTCGAACTGTCCACAGACGTTCTGCGGCTTCGTCGAGACGTTGCTGGAGACTGAAATAATTGGAAGAAGGGAACAAAAACACGGAAAATATTAATTACTTGTTATAAACATTCTCTACATTGCATTCTTGTAAGATTCTTTACCAAGAATTCCAACTTGCCATCAAATATGACACAAACACAAAATCCTGTTTTTTCTGTAAAAAACTACCTAATAATCTGGCACTGGCATCAGCCTGCCAGCCAAATTGATATGATTTTTTATACACAATACGCTGAATTACATTGTAGGTTTTTCATTTCATGTTATCATGTTAAATTCGGATACAATTTCATTCTCATATTTACTTTTTACATGTTTGTATTTCATTTGAGCTACAAAAACGGTACATGAGCATAATAAGGAAATTCTATCGGACATATTTACATTTCTGTTCAGCGATCACAGTTGTAGGGTACAAATGATGACTTTTATAGGAAACCCGTGCATATGCGTCTTGTGATTGACAACCCTAAAGAAATTGAAGAATGTACGGAAAAATTTTTATCTTCTGCTCCCTCTAAAAGACGCCACGAGCTAAAGTGTCAGTTGCTGGATACAATTTTTCTTTGTTTGCATGCCACGGGCAGCATCAAGCAAAAATGAAGACAGAATAGCATTTCTACTCTAACATGGAAGATTCATTTTTGTTATCTTAAGGAGGGTGATGCACATGGGAGCTATCTACAGATTCAATTTGTACTAGAAATCACCGACCACGTTTGAAAAAGTCGGGATCCGTCATATATCATTACACGAAAGCCTGTCACTTTGAAATAAGTACATTCTATGCGGGCATACAAAATATAAAAAAAATGAAGGGGATCGCACAAAATTCATGTTAACGTCAAAATCAAAGTTGAATAGATTGCTTTACCTCCTTGGGACTTCCAGGGTCACTTTTCCTAGCTCGTCTCAGTCTTGCACGCAAAGTTGACTCAGACTTCCGCCTTTCTTGCTTTCTCCTTTCGAGATATTCAAGGCGCTGAATGTTGACGCTTGGTTGGCACCTTTTCGCTGATATTTTCATCTGTTTAATTTTTAAAAAACATTTTTATAAGACAGGATTTAGTATTAATTTCAATACAACTCTATTATATGATAAAAACAAGCCAAACAATTTATATTTTATATCACGATATGATCAGTCAAAGAAAACTGGTTTTGATTGATTTCCCTTTCAACCAGAGCGCTGGTAAAAGGTTGTACAGCATTTTTGCAAATCTCAGGCGATGGGCGGTTTCAAACCCAATTAAGTTGGCATCTCAAACAATGATTTTAAATCCTTTTACTATCTAGATTATGGATCAACACTTGTTCTCCATTCTTCTACTCGTCTGTAAAATCCATATAGGAAAAAGTCTATTGTTTGTTTTTTCCATGTTAACATACCTTCAGGACGATACTGCCCTAGTTCCATCACAAGTTGACGAGCATGACTTGGTATGACTGCATGGTAATTTTCCAGAATTACTCTTTTTAGCTGAAGCGTCCACTCCCTTTTCTGTTCGAGGTTTCTTGCCTGTAAAAAAACGAGTCAATTGAAAATATGATTTGCAACATCCCATCAAATATCCAAACCAACAACGACTAATTTCCTGTTTCAAAAACGTTCACATTCATCATTAGTGCATATGGAACAAAACCGTTGACGCAAAAACCGCTAATCCATACCAATACATTATCCAACTTCAAGCTTGAAGTTAAACTTCACATGAACTTACTTGTACACGTGTAAAAAGTTCATATAAATTGCATTTTTCACAAGAAACATCCAAACACGGTTTCAGTTTCAAACTTTTGGTCTTTTCACAAGACCCAACTAATTGCGTACAAAGTTTTTCTTTTCTTGCCGTAATAAGATTTTGTTAAATTATGTATTTGGGTAATTCAGCCACAGGATGGAAGTGATTTTTTTTTCTTTCTTTTTTGCATAAAAAATACAGGGTTTAAATCTAATCAGCCATTACACTTCCATTTTCATCTGAGCTATCAATAAAAATTTGCATCTTTTCTCTGCAGGCATCATTCACAAAATTATGCACCATGTTCACTTCGTAAATGGACTGTTTATGTACTTGAAACGGATAAAGCACTTAAGTGTATTAACACATACCTGGAGGGTAGATTGAAACCGTGGATTATCAAAAGGAATGACGTGAAAACTTAAAGGCTCTCCTGGGACACTTTCGATCAACATCAGATTAGAGCACTGCAATAAAAAAAATACATGTTTTATTAGACACCTCTGAGCATAGCAGATATTTTCTCGTGTGCATTACAAAGATTGATTTTGCATGCGTCAAAAAATATGACGAAAGTCATGCCCCACACCCACCATAACAAGGCATCCTTCAGGTTCATTAAAGATTTAAAAATATAACCAGCGAGGAAAAACACAACTTGATTTTCAACCGTTCTTCAAACTTTTTATCGTGATCCATGTGCTCTAGCTGTGTTTTATTGAGGCTACATGCAAATCAATTGAGTGTGCGATGCATCAAAAATTACTGAAAAATATATTGTGCCAAGAAAAAATCAAATAGTGAAAACCATTAAATGCGTACGTGACGCAGGGAAAAGCTGTGATTTATGGCAACTTTGATAACCCTTGAGAACTCAATAAGTAATATCTGAGGAGTTGGTCTTAATGGGTTTTAGGACTTGGCTAGAAGCACAAAACATTTAGTCTGGATGGACTGAAGGTAAATCGGATAACACAGTCACGAGTGCGTTTTAGCAGGAATACAACCACGTACAAACAGTTTTAGCAGGAACGTGAGCATTTTAAATGTAAACAAAATCATAACTGTGTTGTAGACCGACAGGAGAAAAAAAAAAGATAATTTATTGCAGTATTTTATCAGTGTTTGGCTGGTAAAGAAACATAAAATGGGTTTTAACACTTATTATCATGCGTGAAATGCGTGAAGTTACGTTTTCATTTCCATTGACCACTGGATCAAGTGTTATGAAGCCACCATGAAGTATGTAAATTTTAGTTGGGTAAATTGAGAGGGAAAGCTATGCTGGGCAAAAGCAATATTGTACTATGATGAGTAGTTAGATAGTGAGGAGCAACTAATTGGAATTTTGTGTTGGCTAACAAAGAGCAGCAGTTTAGGAGCAATGCCCAGAGGATCTGGAGATGGACTGGTGCAGGTAAAAATCGATATACAAATGAGCGTGCTGCGTACGACAAAATCGTTCATGAATTGGCAGTTGGTAATTGTGGCTGACATCAGATAGGGAAAGGGAGGAGGAAGTAAATTAATGGCTAGTGACCACACACAGCGTTTGTTGAGCAATATTTGAAAATGTATTTGAGTACGTTGCTGAAAAACCAAGTTTTAACTTTAGACAGAAAACAAAAGTTCGAATGCATTTGTGTTGTGGAGAGTTCAAGTTCGTTGTCATTTTGCATCAGATACTACATTTCGCGTTTAACTTACCATGATATGAGTTTTATAGCTTAAAATTCCGTCTTCTTTCTTTTTAGTGATAAGGAGCATTTTATCAAAGAGGAAGACATGTCGAAGAGCTTTGGCACCATAAGCACGGAACGTTCCTTCAGCACACAGCTCGCCATACGTGGTCAAATCTTCGCCCTATAAAGACAAAAGTAATACGTACAGTAGTAAAAATCAATATTAAATCATTGTTAGATAGGAACTAAATGCAGTATTGGTAAGAATGTGTCCTCCAGACACAATTTATCTGATCAATAAACCTATAAATAAATCGAAATCAGTGGTCTGGATCTCCACGTACGATGAAGATTTACAAGCTTTTATACCAAGTAAGTCGTTGGACCAATAACTCATCAAATGGATACTGTCCGCCTACACACTGTTCAACATTTACCCAAGAAAATGTCTCTACTTAACGCATGCCTTAAGGCAATACTCAAGTGGCAAATCCGATAGATTGAAGTAGGTGTTCCCTTGTTGTCACGTATAATCCCTGAAAAAGTTGGTACACTTGCATCAACACATTTTGCAGGCTAGTGATGTCGTTTTGTTTAACATTTGCTACAGCTTTCACAGACAATACAATCTCTATGTACGCGTGTAGTTTTTTACAATCCAAGGAGACAAATGACATGCAATTAACCGTGTAATTGTAGTAAGTCCTATTGACACAGAACGTTATTGAGTTGGGAGAGATAATCTGAGAGTCCTATTGTTTTTATAAGCCGAAAGTGAGATGAAAAAACGATTACGACAACCCGATTTTTTAAAGAAAAAATATGGCAACTCTTTAAAATGTTGCCTGTCAGTGTGCCCTCAGTTACAGCTACAGGTAAGCTAAAGTATAGTCATTTAGTGTGGCGCATGGATTCCGAACTGGTGTTGATGAAAATGTAGATTCCGTTTTTCAACCTGTCGCAACATAATGTCTCATTGTTACTCGGAGAGGAACAAACTCAAATTTTGCAATTTAATTATACATGTTGACCTAATATCATATCACCATGTATGCACATGAACTTATATGAATCATCTTAGCTGACAAAATATGGCAGTTTGAAATATGACCTGTAATTATTCTCAGTAAAAATCTTTATGCGTGAATTCGGTTGGTCACACGAAACATTTTTACTTTGTTTGTAATACGATAGAGGTTTCTCGTAAATAGGATTAAAGAAAAATGTGCCATTCTGTTTTTTATACATACTATATATGCATATTATATTATACATACTAAACAATATATGACCTACGCACAAGAAAACTTGATATGTGGTTTGCGAATTTGTAGATTGTGTTTATCTTTGCCTCTTATATGAAACGAAACTATTCAATATTTTCCCAAAGCTTGTTTTAGCGTGAACGAAGTTGAAGGCATAAAAGTCGCAATTGGTAAACAAATTGTTGTAACAAGGATGAAGGTTGGTCCAGCGGTAATGTAAATGTAGTATATAGTCATAGTCCCTCCAGCTTTGAGTTGCATGTGAAATAATTTGATACGCTAATGCAACATTGAAGTCAAAACGGTCCCAAACTTTACTGGGTTATAATTATTTTCACATTTTGAGTGGTAGTACAAGCATTGGTTTTAAATCTACTTTAAACATGCCCGAGCCTAGCCTTGCGCAAGTAAAAACGTTTAATGAAACTTGGGAAAGGTCGCTTTTCAATAATGTTTTTAAATCCTAATTCAAGATACTTTGAAGAAAATCAAGAGAAAAAAATGACGTGCCGTGTCAAGTTTTGATAGACGTTAGTTAAGGAGTAGTTGACTAGTCGTTTGGGCTGGCCTCATGTCATACTACCTATATGAAATCTACCAGGCTGGCATATTTCATCACATCGCGCTCAACGTAAAGCAACTATTTTTATACAAAACAACTAAGCAAGATTACAAAAATGCAAATGCACTTTTAACCTGAATAAAATGAGTACCATTCATAGACAATGTCAGTCGTATGTCCTCGGGTTAAGACTATTAAAAGATTTTCCAAAATATGGAAAAAAAACTCGTAGTATATATTCAACACGAGCGACTCTGGCCAATCGGAACACTATAACGAAAGTTATTCAATGTACGTAGTACGTACGCGCATACATTTAGAAAATTGCATTTGTGTTTGTATACATATAAATATAAATATACATATAAAAGTATTAATAAATAAAAATTTATATAAAACGCACAGCTACACTGCATCGCACGGATTACATTTTATACCATAAAAGTTTTGTAGTAATTATGAATTAATTTCCTTTTCACTTTTTATGGAATATTCACTTTTAATATTGTTCAACATATACTGTTTGGTTCATCCAAGAGATTTTCTTTATACTCTTTCTGCTTATCAATTTTGCATTTGCCCCTTTGATAACTAAAAGCAATTTATATTTATAAACATTATCTTGTTTCTTTATGCTTACCTGCCAACCGTACAACAAGGACTGAATCTCCTGGACCCTTACTGCGTGCTCGTGTCTCCGCTTCATGTCGTTGATATGATGAGCAATATTTGTCATCGCAGACAAGGCCTCTACTATAACATCGTATCCATCAGCTCCGTGATCGTAAGTCTTGACAATGTTCTGAAAAGAAAGGTTAACAAAATATTCGGTTAACAAATGTAGTCCATTTTATCTAGAAAATACATCTCAATTTTGAAATTCTTTTTACACAAAAGATGTTGAGCTAATCATTCAGAAAACAATGTGTCATCCGCTCCAAAGTAGAAAAATGCATGTCACATTCACAAATATAAGTCACATTGTGAACCTTGGTCAACTCAAAGGCGTACATTAGCGTACCTTTGTTTTGGGCGCATGAACAGTCAACATAAATCTCACAGTAAACATTTGAAATATCTTTAAATCATTTTTGAATCTGTTTAAAAAGGGGGTAAAAAAACCTACTGACCCATATGAACAGCTATTTGGCACTATACTATTTGGCCTTCATTTCATATTTGTAGAAAACAAACAACAATTCATCACACCAAACCGTGAGATAAGCGATCCTGGCGACTTGAATAACGTGATGAATTTAGGTATACAAGTCCCCCGTTAAGGAACAAGACTTTGTAACACAATACCAATTTAGAATGTTGATCGTATCTACAAATCACGTATATCTGTACAACTTCATTTGTGAAAATAACAAAGAAATATGCAAATACTACGTTTCAGACGGGGATTCGTCAAAGAAAAGATTTATTTATGATTAATATAGTCCTAAAAACATCATTTTAATCTTTAATGTCCTACACAATGTTTAGTGAAATGCCATTGAATTCGGGGATTATCTATTATTCATTCTTATCAAGTTTGTGACGGTTCTAATGATCATACATGATTCAAGATGACTTAGCAAGAAAAGTTAGGATTACTATGTACTAGCGAATCTTCAAAAGGTTTTACTGTTTATGAAAACCTGGCTTAATATTGCTAGTTTAATGAGACACGCTTGTGTTAACATGATTGTCCGTCTGCATGACCCTGAAAGTAAAAACTTTTCTGCTGATTTAGCATTCTCATGAAATGATGCCTTTAATAGACGATTGAGCGTCGTGCCTTCAGAGGAAATTCTCTTCCATTCTGAGACCAATCGGTAATGCTATATACAGGATTGAAAGTAATTTTAAAACCAAGTTTGCTTTGAACTTGACTTTTTTGTGAATATCTTTTGAAGAATGGGGAGATTAATTGAGTTTTAGATGACTTTCGCACAGTAAAGTCGTTAAGAGGAGAGAGTAAAAGTAGCTCCACAAATGCAGAATAACGCAATTAATTTTACAACAATGTGCCCACGGGTTAAGGAGCCTTTGTTATGGTCGTATTTGCAATTGTGCATATTCGCACACGTGTCCACATGAGTGAACAGATTCCTGAAGAAAGTCAAGAAAATGTGGGTCCATGCTTAGTAAACTATAGAGTGAATCGTGATGTTCTTGTTCCGTTGACACAAAACCGAACTGACCATTGACCATAAGAATTTTAATGAGTGTTTACTCAAATTAGAAAGAAGTATAGTTTTTTATTTGTACTTTTCAGCATATGCTTATTGATTTAGCTGCATTATTGGAATTCTACTATTCTACTATAAGTTTTTACGGATATTTTACATTCTGTTGTTGCAAAATGAAAGAAAATCCCTATATAACAAATACGCCATACAAGAAATGAAAAATATTCTACCGCTATCCATTTGAAACATAAAGAAGGAATAACTGTCACCTTCATAAAGAAAATACAGCCCCTTACAATTTATAATGTAAATTTTTTGGTCCATCCGTCACTCACCTTATCTTACTCAACCAAAGTTTTATTGACACAGCATGGTCAAGTATGATTTTTGTGTGTTAACTTGAAGGTGACTATAACACTTATTGCTAAAAGTTGAATTTTAATGATACTTTTCATACTTTACTTGTTTTTAAATCTCGCCTGTCTTGTGCAACAATACAAATGGATTTGCTTACACTGAAAAAAATATGTATCAAAGTATCAACAGGATTTGTGGTACGAACAAATTATAAAATGTTTTATGCTTTAGACACTTGTAAAACAAGCCCATTATTGAGTCATTTTTATCCTTACCACCCTTAACGTTGCTTGACAAGCTCGGATATCTTACACCGTGTGATGTCAACTCATCGCTGAATTTTGTTTAATAATTTTTCTTGACAGCATTCTGAGTATAATTACAGATAAAAGTTTTCTCAAAGGCAATATGCATTTTGTATTTACATATTTATCCCAAGATGAGGTAACAAAGACCATAAAACATTGTTGTAAAACTGTTTACAAGCGAACTTCATAACTTCATAGATCATAAAAATGCTTTCTAAACAATACTAAAGAAAACTCGTAGGTCATGGACGAACAATTACAGTAACAGTGCTAAAATTTCAAATTATGCTATTTTAAAAGCATCATAAAAAAGAAAATCTTCATTTTTATGTGGCTTATGCAAAACTGCAGTAGGTTCAAAGACAGTAAAATTACATAAACGCTGATGCACATCTTCGCTTTGTTTTTAACTATTCCATTACCATTTTTTTAAAACATAAAACTCTAGACGCTTTGAGTTGACTGCGTGAAATATGTGTCAGACGGATATGCGAGAATAGTGACGGATAGGGTCATAGGGTTATAAAACATAATGAAAATTTCCGCAGAAGTATAAAGGAAAAAATTGTTACATTACCTGTAGCAATAAATGATATTTGAGTATCCTCTGAACTGGTTTTAGAAGGTACGATCCCAACGGTAACGAGTGACCTAACGCTGCTTGTCTCTCTCGAAATGACTTTACAGATTGCTCGTGCCGCATCATCTCCGTGAGGATGGACATTGTTCTGTGGATTAACAAGGTGAAAAAAAAATTAATAATACAAAGGGTAATTCTACTCAGCTTCAATATGCAAAAATGCGCATTTTACTTGATATAATTTTTAGTACCGTTTAAAAAACCAGTGCAACCTATGTTCGAAACGATTTTACCAAATTGGCTTTTCCGTTAAACTGAGATCTTAGTAACAAGTATCCTGAGGCAAGGTTAGTACTTTTAAAGTTGATATTGAAAAGTAGTCCGGTATTTTTTAGGACTACCTTTTACTCTTGTTAACAGTGTATCGTCATTCGTCAATGCATAAAATTAGTGTTTTTACTAATTCTTACATGAGCGATTTTCAAAATCTGATTGGTCGTTTCATGAAAGTATAACTTGATAAGCTTAAGTAAATGTTAAACTGACAGTAATGAACAACGGTAAATTACACGGTTTTTGATTATAGCACCTACAGTGCTTTTTTTGAACCTGCCAAAATGCCCGGAAGATTTTACCAGTTAGGATATTTTTGAATACAGACATTAAACGCGCATCCATTAGAAGGAAATGAAGTATGCAAAAAAACTTCCTCATTCTATATGCTGTCTACCGTTAGTAGTTCTAGAAAATTAAAATAAATGTCGTTTTTCCTCCTAGCAGAGTTCCTCATCAAAAAGTTAGCACCCTCAATGGTTGGTTCGTTTTCACTATAGCCGTAAATTTTTGTGTGCAAAGTAAAATGCAATCGTTGATCGTGCCAACGCTTGAACCGTCCTTAACATTTTCATGACTTTCAGCAGCCTTCAGTGCAAGTTTTGTAGGATGCGCTAGGAAATTAAATTTCAGCAAGGGTTAATGTTTTCAAAAGTGTAACCAATATTCTTATCGTCAAAAGATAGCCCATCCTATGATGCGTTTGTAGGCTATAATATAGCTTGTTATGAATAATTTGTTAGTTGTTTCAAATCCCTCATGGATTTTCAATTACAGATACTTCACAATGTATTCGTGCCTCACAATGACGTAACGATTTGTATTGGATATTTTGATCCGCCATTTCATTTTGTAGTTAGGTTAGGTTGACTGGACTTGTAGACGAAGGCTTTAAAATCCGTCACACGAAAAGTATTTGCGTAACTTTTGAAGATTTCGGACACATTATAATTAGTAAAACATTTTTCAGCATAATATCATGTTGTTTTACCTTCTGATACACGTTATGATGTGACTTTATAACAAACAACTAGTTATATCTGTATGTTGATCCATCATACTAAATTACATCCAAAACATACTATGTTTAGGTCATCAGAATGAATTTGCTTGCATTTTTGCATGGTTTGATTAGATATTCATACTCAACTCAAGGCAAATGAACGAACAATCGCACAGCTTATTGTTATTTCGCATATGCATCGGCAAAGTCTTTGCAAAGTTTGCACTGCAAACTCAAACTTGTATGCTTACAACTTAGGCCGTTGGCATTTTCGTGAAGTAAACTTTTGACAAGCAAAAGATCATTCATACTGCTATGCCATATTATTGTTACAAGTCATACAACATTTCAAAATATTCAAGATAGTATAAAGCAGGAATAACTTTTAGCTCGAGTTTTATTAATACAGAGTTACCTTACTCAGATTTAGATATAAGTTAAACAGCATCAATGTTATTCGCAACTGCTAAACTTGGGATCGGAGTTTGGTAAACACTACGTAAGATTCTGAATCGACTCAGAATACTATAGAATATACAGAAGAAAGCTTGCGTTTTTGGAGAAACGTGTACTTTAAGCTAACTGGGTGAAATGAGCAATGAGTACGATCACGACAAATTTTGATGAACCAAAAAGTTGGTAGTGTAAGTACTTGAGGAACCCGGTTGAGGGAGAAAGTCTGCAAGGTGTTACTTAAACTCATCAGTTTACTCATCGTTGTATCAATTCAAATCCTTGCATTCAAATTTCATTCATGGCTATCGAGATCGATCATTACAAGAATACTGAGCTGGAACAATAAAACTATGAATTTCTTTCATTTGATCATTAGTTTATAAAGGTATCTCCTGTTCCTGTTCCTACGCAAAAGACACAATCTTTTCTCTGTTAAGTTCAGCGAGTCCAAACTCTGATTGTATGACTTGACGTGTATCCACTACGTAGTTTTTCATATCATAGCCATAGCACGTTTTTCATCGCAACTTGTAATACCCTAACAAAATTACTTACTTTTGGGCTAATACAAAGTTAAGAGTGTGAGCGGGGTATTAATTTTACGCGTGACATTCGCATCAACACGCAATGCTATATGTGTTCGGCTCAGGACTTAGGCTATTCTGTCCTTTCTTTACAATCACTTGCATTGAACCGTGTTTTTAATCTGAACAGAAATTTAACATAAACCTGACGTAGTACCGTTATTTCGTAGTTCAGTATGAAGTACCAATACCAAGTCTTCTACTCCATCTCCAATTACGGTGGCATAAGTGAAAGTTTTACTTTTCACTTTCACACGTACGATAAGTTGGTTCAGTTAAGGACACCTCATGATTTTCAATTACTTTGCACAAAATTGTACGCGTAACTTAAAATTCGACTGAATTAATAAACTTGCAACTTACCTTGGATAATTTGTACAATATTGGGTGTATATTGAAAATCCTTCGTTTTTCCGAACGAAGCACTGGGCTACCTTCACCGGATCGAGTCCACAACCTTCCAAGTTCTTGTAAAAACTCACTATGAATGATAAAAAAATACATGTACATTATTATAAACATTATGAACGCATAAAACTAGCTTGTAAGGAATGCATATTCATTGCCATATTGTGTTTACCTGTTAAATCGATGAATTTGTTCTATATTGCTGAAAAGTTCTCTGACATCGTCCAATCGAAGATTTTCATCATGATTGTCCATCCAGTATTCAAGATAACCCTAAAAACATTTAAAAAAAACATTCGCAATTAGTTCTCTGTATTTTCCTTCTTCAAAAGTGTTTAGTTTGTTTCTTTTATTACAGATAAGTTGCATTCTTTGAATACTCGGAAACACACTGAATTTGCTTTCCATTGCATTGTGACTGCGTTTCAGTTGCATTTAAAATATGGAAAACTGTACCAAACACGGCTTCTTTATTCGCTCAAGTATGAAATTCATACCCATAATCATAGGCGTAATGCTGACTGCCTTCTTTTATGGATCCTTTTAATATTTGTATTGTTTCCCTTGAATATGAATTGTTCCCAAGTGGGCATAACATTTTTACGTGTTACTTGTTTACCCCGAACCCTGTGGCACCTTCACTTTCATACTTCCATTAGGAGAATGAATAGAGGTTCTACAAAACCATTACATTACATATATTATACATTCAACATCTAATACAAAAATTACAGGATGCGGAATTGGAAGCTATATGCAATTCATCCCTCGTAATAATCTCTCTTTCACTTCTCACACAAACCAGCAAAAGAAGAAAACGAAAGCCACCCTAAAAAGTTAAGCTGACGGAAGAAAATGAGAAAACAACGGGATGCTTTACAAAATGTAAAAGCACGTTATTACGCATCTTTTTCAAATCTGACAGAGTCGTTACTTCGTAATTGCTTGTAGCAATATGCTCAACATATACTCTTTACAACACTCATATTTTGATACTTCTGGTACCCTATTCGTTTTTAGATCGTGCTTTAGACCTTAATTCTAGAGTTCTTTGTCCTGTTCTTTTTATTGTGATAGCTAAAAGAAATAGAAGACGATACGGAAGCTAGTTTTCTGTGGTTCTTCCCTTCGGATAACTGAATATTCAATGACGTACGGAAAAAGTGTACGAAATTGCAATATGCCATAACGTGGAATATTATGATTTGGAATAGGCTAGTAATACATTAGCAAATCAATTAAAATACGAGCCAATAAGGACGCCCAATAATATCGATATCGATATAATACGAGCCAATAATATCCATCCAATGTCCTTGTTTTATTTTTAGCAAAAGGTGCTCCTCCTTTCAACGTGCTATTCCATGTCAAGTGATTAGAAAGCGATACCATTATTATGAAATCGTTAAAAATAAATTTCATGACACAATAGGTGTTGGCATTCGATGGATCAATTAGTCAATTCCATTTATTGCATACATCAGATTTTGAAAGCCCGTGAAATTGTCGCATACACTGATGAATTGCTTTGTATTTAACGGGATATTTTAGCACAATAGGGATCTTAGTTATTGTCAGAGTAAATAACACCGTAGTAAATCATACCACACCTGCGATAACTAATGAAGTCATAGGTTAAAACCAGAAAGGAACTCGAGATGATACTCTGTTTATACAAATTGAAGGGAATTGTCATTTATTAACTTTACTGCATAAATTGAACCAGGGAACATAGTTTTGTACCAAACATATTGTTATAACAGAAGAAAAAGTAGTTCTCAGATATGTTTATAGAGAACAGGGCGTCATTCAGTATGAAGGAGTAGGTAAGTATAATATTTTTTCATCTTTTTTGTGGCTCCACTTCCTTCTGGGCTCCCCTTTTGTACGTGTTATGTATGCTTTTTTAACCACGTTCTACAGTTCTACCTCAACTTTCCTAACGTGTGATTTCATCACTGAAACAGTTAATGCCAAATGGCAAGCATGAAAAATTATCAGTCAGAGTTGTAAACGATCTCATCGATCAAGTAAAATATCCACCCTCAATAATGGTAAAACTCTTGGAAGGTATTACCACTGCTTCCCCCAACTCGTTTCACCCTTATTATGCGATACTGCGAACATTCATCATGAGGTATTACCACTGCTTCCCCCAACTCGTTTCACCCTTATTATGCGATACTGCGAACATTCATCATTGTACCTAGCCCAACCCAACGTGCAGAACGTAATTAGACCAAACAGAATTTAGGCGATTCTAACTATCTTTTTGGAAAGTACATGTTTCGAGACAGGCAAATGGCAAAAACTTCCACGTTCAACGTTGTTTATGTCATCAATAATAATTATCTGCTTTAAGGGTTTAAAATGTTAGATTTGGTGAACTAACGAAAGTGTTTTTGTTTATGTGCATATATTCAGAATACAGAAATGTTTAGTTATGCCTGTTTTAATGTTTGTATGTATGTTGGAAATAAAAGTGTTATAAATACATGTTTTGAAAACTCATTCCTTCTTCAGAGTGGTATTAGCCCCATACTAAAAAATAACGTATCATCTATATGGCGAATGGGCGAATAAGCCAGAAAGCTAAAGTAGAAGATTCATTGGCGAGAACATGGAGTGTGGATTGTGGATATCTGTCAGTCACCTTCATCCTTTGTCTAAACAAAATACACTCAATAAGTGCATTACGTATTGAAAACTCAATGCGTACAAACTAAATAGAAATAGAACCGAAAAGTTGTACTTCCTGAAGTTTTGCTACAGGTAGATTCGCTAGACATTTTGGTGTCCTTAATTAGAAAAGGACTACCGTCATAACTACAACCTTATTCTGGTCAGTGTCGTTTTTTCGCACAGACAGCAGCCAGCCCGTGTAGTAGGTCACTGACACATGGATATCGATACAAAATTGTCTTCTCAATAAATTATGTCTCGATGCCTTAAAATTTTAAAAGTAATTGCCTCTCTTAACAATTTAAATTATTCATTAGAATATCAAGTTATTCTTTGCGCACACAACTACAGATTAGAGATTATATAAAATTGATAGTCCTATCTTATTAACAATGCTAAACGATATGCACCTGATATTTTTATCTACACGTTTCTTGTGAATGATAAATGAGGCTGATAATATCTCGGGTCTGTTTTATACCAACTGCAGCGTTNATGATAAATGAGACTGATAATATCTCGGGTCTGTTTTATACCAACTGCAGCGTTGTCCATTTAAGTATTTTGATACACCTGCTGCTTGCTTTACGTCAACTTTCCGTTGTGACAAACGGCAAAATTGTTTATTCCTGCTAGTTGCATCAACTCAGCAGGCAAAATTAAATATTCCGGGGGAGACATTAATGATATTTAAAGGTTAAAAACAGCAAGAATGTACTTTCTACTTTCAAGACGATGACAAAAATCATAATTTGTCATGTCGACCAAAATATTTCAAGGAAAATAGCTTTCACGGCCACGGTAGACTTACTAGCGGATAATTTAGCATAATGCATCAATAAATGTTTATGTATTGAAAATAGTTTTAAGACAACTAAAATCAATAAGTTTGAAACTTTAGGGTCGTAGGCACACACATCATACATATGCAAATGTTCTACTATCGGAATTATACACACATTAGGAAAACACTCGAGATTGAGGGAACCATGATGGGGGTGAAATTTTAATTTGCATCAATTAAATTTAATAGTTGGTTCCTATTCTGTTTTATTATACGCCTTTTTCTAACAAGATATGAATCTTTATTGATGTGGACCTTTACGGGTCAGCGGAGATGCGAGTCTCCATCTTCATCAATTTCAAGAGGACAACATACAACTTCTGAAAATTTCCCTCATGTCGGCTCTCGCAATGGTAAAATTTTCAATTTATCCTGAAGAGGAACAAGGCAATTAAAGTCATTCACATGAGAATACTTTTACATTGTTGACCCTTTTATCTAACTTTGTTTTTACGTAAGTATGTTTTTCTCTAAATAAAAAAAATCTATAAATAAAAACAACAATAATGCCTTCACGCCTAATTCTCCAATGTTTCTCACACAATGTTCGAGAAGTTTATCTATCATGAATTCTTTGTCTGTTTACTCATAAATGGATACTTTTTCCTAGAAAATTGGCTCCTTAATGCTATTAAGCCCGAATAATGTGATTCTCAACAGCACACAATTTCCCCAAGTCAACACCTCTCGTTGTCTAAATGTGATACATTCAAGAGTTACCGACTAGCGATGCAACAGTAACACTTTTGATCCAAAACTAAAGGGAAAACTGTGTAAATTATGGTCATCATGATTGTTAAAACAAGTAAGCATTAGACAAGTAGAAAAAAAGATTGAATCAAGAAAGTGAATCCCTTTTTTCTTCCTTTTTTAGTTCTGAGGGTATTTTATTCACATTCCAGGCATGAACTCAGCAGGGAGGTAGCTGTGATACTACACCAGAACTACAGAGATGAAGAATACTTTGACATTCTGAATTGCCACACAGTTGGGGAACAATTTTATTACAAAAATGTTTGTCCTTTTGAAGTCGTAACCCTGACCTGCCGCAAGGGATTTACAGACAATAGGGTTAGATAGTTTGATAAACGTTGCTTTGTTGTATCTCACGAAAGAATCCTAGTTACATTAGAAATCAAAGTTTGTGTAGACTAATGCGTTTGCAAAGTTCCCCTGGAAGCTAGAGAAGGTCACGTTTTCGACATCGAGATCTGGTTGGATTGGATTGTAATGAAACCACGAATTGTTCCCGACCATGTATAAATGTTTGAAAGCTTTTTAAGAATTTCCTGTTCTACTTTTGATCAATGTGGTGGATCACAAAGTATCCTATTGATTGACTACCAAGAGCGTACATTACAAACTGCTGCGCGGAAGTATTAAAATGATAGAAGAAAACTTATAAAGTACTCGTAGAATGAAGAGGAAACTTTGATCGACCGCAGTGGATGCAGTCATGATGAAACTGGCTTCCCCTAATATCCCTTGAGAGGAAACCTCGCGGCTAACAAAATGTTAGTAAATATTTAATTTATTGGTGAAATGTTTTCGTTACAAAACCAACATTCTCTCAGCCTACCTTGCTTGTAACCCCTATTCCTCCTTTTCGCTTGGTATTGATATGAAAATCTATGGGGTTTTTTCTACAATCAGAGCTCATACATCATGTACAATTTTTTCCTTGTTCTTTCTATCCGGACCTCACCACATTTTTGTCTGATAGTACTGNTATTCCTCCTTTTCGCTTGGTATTGATATGAAAATCTATGGGGTTTTTTCTACAATCAGAGCTCATACATCATGTACAATTTTTTCCTTGTTCTTTCTATCCGGACCTCACCACATTTTTGTCTGATAGTACTGGCTTTCACTCGGATTCGGACTATGAGCTACGTGCAAAAATATAAGTACATTATGATATTATGAACCCAGAATACGTCGGTTCTGTTCTGAGTTGTTTGCTTCATGTATGTTTTAAAAGCTGAGAAGTCCTGCTAACCCATTACCAAGAATCATGACTGTCCTGTTTTGGCGCTTAACACAGTAACAGATTTCTCCAAAAACGTCTCCTTTACCCATATTAATGTTCAACTGTTTTTACAGTTTAACTTACAATTTATGTATGTTCAAATGTCTTGGCAAGTGTGAAGCACAAGAAACCGAACGATTTGGAATTGTCTTGCGTGATATCCAGTAAACTCAGCTTGATACCATACAGATGCACTATACACATCTTACAACTGGCATAGAATGGACTTTCGCAGTGTATGAATAGAAACACCATCCAGTGAAATCACTGCTGGAAGATGTGAGTTCTTTTGGACTGCACGCAATGACCAAAACATATCCCGCTGACCAACAAACTATGTAAGGTGAACAAACACTTTCTTGCATCGATTTCCTTGTTTGATACCTGGCAGCTTGAAATAAAAGCGACCGTAACTGGAAGATTTTGGGGAAACGTAAATCTAGAACTCAATATTCATACTAGTCACTACAAAAAAGAAAGTGAACAGAAGACTAATGGATTATGCAACAGGACCCAATCATAGAATACCAACTTCTAAATTTTTACTCAATAGTGATTTCATTTATTACTATTCACTATTAGTTTCTTGCTAAAATCTATTTAGTCGTCATTCTATTCTGCTTCAATGACTGATTTTCATGTTATCGCCGAAATGTAACAGTTTGTCCTATATGCAATGCGTCTATCAACATATTTTTTGGCGAAAAGAAAGAAATTAATTTAGACATCCCAATTCGCAAACCGGTACATCACTTCTTTTACCTGATGATGATTCCTTATCTACATGAGTTACGTTAGTATAACAGGCCACCCTTCATCGGCTGGCTTTGACTTGCAAAACAATTCCTGTCACAGAACTCAGCGAGTCATTTGTGCATAATCGACAATCGTGGTAGAATTACAGCGATAAAATGACCGTGTACATTCTGTTGTTTGTATATTTTCGAAATGCATGTGTACAGTGTACACAGGAAGAAAATATATCAACAACTCTTCCTTAAACATCATGTCACAAAAGAGGGACATTCTAAAAACGTGTAACCGTAAATAATTAATCATGATATGAGCAACAACTGCTAACCTATATTTATTCCCGATGATGTGATTGGGCTGCGAAGTTAGCATCGCCCAGCGGTCTGACATAACTGTTACTAATTGGGATCTTGGACGTTTGAGTGATTTATTGGTTTTATCACATTTTCAGTGGAGCTCTAACCTCTCAAGATGCAATACTCTAAAAATATGCTTATTTTTGTTTTGTATATTGATACCCAAAACGATTCCATCAGAATCCTCTAACAACCAATAAGTGACATAAAAAGTGACACTCGTTTCGGTTTGGCATGGAACGTGCTTTCTACATTTTATACGAAAAAGGAAGGGACAACATAACAAAAGCCTTCAGAGTATATATTTGTTTGCTCCATACAGCTTTATAGCATTCCTGAAGACTTTGTTCCC
>JAAXOA010000443.1:0-23828 GCA_036561885.1 Salina celebensis
AGACTTTTACCAGTGACATAAAGTATGAAACGTGAAATACTGCTGACAAGCGTACGGGTTTAAAATAGCGATTTTTTCAAGGTGGATAAACATTTGCCTCAAGACTTGTCAATACATAAACTTGGGTAACTAAACCTAAGCCAACAATTATCAGTGCCCTGAGTAATCTATTTCCCTTTCACAGCCACACAAACAAACAAAAGACCTTTCTACTGCAATTTTAATGGAGAACACTAGGGATGGGACGAGCCGTGGCTCGGGGCTCGGTACTCGGCCGAGCTTGGGTTTTTTTGTGATTTTTTTAAAAGCTCGCCGAGCACCGAGCTTGGGGTATCAGGCTCGGCCTAATTAAAAGTAATAAATATAATGATAAAAAACCCTTTTCGCAACTGAAATGATCTTTGCGCCAGAAATTATTATTAAAAGCCACATTAAATCTATATCTTAGCTCTAATAAAGGCTTTGTGTAGATTTCTTTCAGTAATTGCACGTATACTGCATCAATATTGGGCATGGAATGTGCATATTTTGGGCGTTTTAATATTATTTTTGTTAAATAAATTAGGCCGAGTACTCGGCGAGCCGGCTCGGCCGAGCCTGAGAAATTTTGAATTGCTCGGTGCTCGGTGCTCGGCCCATTTTTTTCGGCTCGGTACATCCCTAATATCTGCTCTATTGAATTATATTGAAAAATCGGAAGGGGATTTGATGCCTACGAGTTAATGTAGTGAACTGGACTACTCGTAAAAAACCAAAAGTAAACAAAATCATTCGTAGTCCAGAGAGATACATAGTTCTTCGTCTGGCCAAAAATGACTACACGCCATTCGCAAGTTAAAACTCATACATTTCTTAAAGGTCTATTGCGACTTTGTAGTGGATTTTCGAGAGTTATGATTTTGAATTATTATTCGTTTGGAATAAAGTGGTCATCGTTTCACCAGAAATCCCATTTCATGGTAGGCTCATATACAAACTCTGAAGATATTCTTAATTAACTAGCATTATGAAATTTACTCGCACCGAAATAATGAACTTGAAGAGCTAATTTGCTGAACCGTCGTATTTTACAGTCGGAATCCCTTTGATGATCATCTCAATACAGCTCAATGGTGTTATCAATTACGATACGATTATTATGGCATTCAAAGTCGCCTTAATAAAGGTTAATCGATGAGTTAATCACGTTAATGCAAAGATCGAAGCTGGCATTACCACGGAAGCATACGATTAATTCTGCACAGTCACGGTATTATGTAACCATTCATTTTTCTACGATTAATTTAAAATTGTATTGCTTACTTGATAGCTTCCCATGTCTCCTCGCCAAAGTTCCTCAAAACAAGCAGCTCCAAAGCGTAATTGACAAAGCCGTACTGAAATTAACAAACATTGAGTTTCAGATGGATAAAGGGGATCTCACAAAGTCCACAGTTTCATCTTTCATCACGTTCAGCTCCACCTTAGTTCCTAGGTAACAAGGGTGTCTCTAGGTAAACATGCCACCCACATGACATCATTCACCTTGTTCGTCTTATGATGTGCAAACATACCCATAGATAAACACCATTTTTAGGGTTCGACCCTAAGACAGCTTTGATTCGATTGGATACTCGGTTAAATAAACCGTAAAATTTTTCAATATTGCCTGTTTACCCGTGTTTGCACACCGAATCAAATTTTCTGATAAATCACGGGAATACCTATAATAAAGGATTGTGAAATAGGTACGGAAACCGAAGGCAGTATAGTAACATGTGGTGTGTGTATGTGGGTAAAATCGTCAATACTTGGTTGCTGGTTAAATCTACATGCTATATGCTGATGCTATGCGGAGAAAGAATGAAAAGGTTTTATATGATCAAACAAGATTTCTCTTCCATTTCAGATCCTTTTTATAATTCAAAATCTTTCTTGATCATAACCACACCTTTGAGTCATGTCATTTCGTCATATGCATTATGTATCTCATCCAAGCTCAATGAACGGTTATTCAGCATGCTCCTGGCATGCGCTTTAGTTGACTCTAATTGAAACCTTAATACCCTATTTCCATGCCTTACATGGTTTTGTCAAAAAAAAAATCATCTTATATCGTGAATTGTGTATGAAACTGCTTGCAGGGTAACAGCTAATGGTAAGTTGGGTAAAAGTTAACGCGAAATTCCTATGAACGCGAATATGACAACAGCGTTCGCCACATAAACCAGGATGGATTTGGCTTGCCTCCAAGGTGCTTAAAGTCGTTTCATGCCTTTTATCGTTAAACTTTAAAATCGTGCCCCAAGTGCATTTTTTCAATTTTTGAAATATCTCTTCAAAGGCTATACTGTTTATCTATAGGTCTTCGAAACACTAAATCCCTCTTGTTGCTGTATAGCATTCCCATTGACATCTACTGAGTGAACTACGTGAGGTCTGTTTGTACAGGGTGTTTTCATGTGCATAATCTTCCAAGTGTGCGTTACAAACACACTATCCGTTTGCATAGCTTTTCCAGCTCTCTGAAGAAAGTAAACAGAGATATGTATGTATTGAATTTGAGGAAAAGTAGGCACACCTGGCTTCTTTCTCCATTTGGATTGCAGCACAGCTCATGTTAGCAGAGTTCGCATTCCCGATTCTCTATGATTTTTCAATACATTCCGCCAATGATTTATAAATCATCATAATGGGAATTTGCCACATACATTAGCATTTAGACCTTGATATAAAAAAGGCATTCCGACAAAATGCCTAACCTTTTATGGCGCCTAGATTGTGTACCAACCAGTTGCGAAAAAGTGTTCCGTACAAATTCTATTTTTCTTAAATGTTTTTATTGGGTCTACATTATCAAAAACAGTGTTATCGTATAAAATATGAGGAAATAAATGACAACGTTTATGTTAGTGATCTTTCGATTATTCCAATTTATAAGCAATAACATACCATTTTCAGTAGCTGTCTCCTCTTCCCGCACCCCTTATCTTTGCAAATGTTTACAAAACTGTGCTGTGGCTGTTTCCAAACACGAAAAAACTTGTTGTTACTTCTTAGTCCGTGAGCAATTGAAAAAGAAAATCATTTTTAAATTGACGCTGCACCGAAAAGAAAAGTACGCCATTCATACTTTTATAATAATATATGATAAAAACGCGTTCACTCAGTAACAGACAATACTCAACGAGCACATTAAATATTTGTATGTATAGTTATCTATAAAATATATTTGCTTACGGATTACGTACAGATAGTGATATTCCTATTAAGATTTCCACTGGTGACGGCTGCAGTACCTTTTCAGTCGTATTTTTCTTCAACTCCGGCTTCTGCTGAACACAAAAGAGAAACTGCTACAGAGGAAAAACCATTTTCTCTACAATTTCCCGTGAAAATATAGAAAAATTCTAGTTTCTGGATAACAACAGCACGAGTGACGAGGATGGAACCTCGAGAGAGTGAAAAACCGACTGACTTACCTCACAACTTACAGGAAGAGAACGAAGCGCGATACATGCATTCAAATAGATTGAAAAGAGAAACAGTCAACTTTTACGAAGAGAAAATGCTTATTCTAGAGCCCTACTGCATGCTGCCTTTACTTCCAGTTACCATTCCTGCTTGCGTTGAAATTACCCCAAAACTTTCTCTAACAGTTCTCCAATTTACTAGCAAGCGCTCAGAGGAGAAAGCATTTCGTAGATGGTAAGCGGGCACACACACGGTTGCATAAACGCTGACAGCGAACAAGCTGGGGTAGCATCGGTCTTAACCAGTTTCCCACAGTAGGCCAACCACGTTCAACCAAGCCGCGTTTTTGTGATGATGGCTCTTTGCATGCAGAGAGTGAATGGATTCCATACATATGCCTGTATCCCCGTCATCATCAACATCGCAAGCTTTCACAGTTGTGTTTGTAGGCAAGTTTCAATATCATGTTATGTTAAGAACGAAAAAGCCTTCGTTTTATGAGCACTCTTTTGCACTTCTCCCATTTAGTCCAAATGCGAGTCTTACATAAGCGAAAAAGTTCTTATTTTTGGTAGGCCGAAATGGCGAAAATAAAAAATACCTTTTTTTCTAGGGAACTAGGGAAAGTTGCGGTAAAAAAGCTGTGAGCTCCAATAAAAGCAAGACTAGTCACAACTTTTCACTATCTCTTATTTTTAGCATCTTCCATTTTATATTAGGAAACAAAGAGAAAAACGAGACTATTCGGGATATTTCTGTCTTTTTCTTGAGTGTCTTTTGCAGCATCATCACTTTCAACTTGTTCCAGTTTAAATTGCAATGTAAAATTTCGCCTATGAGCCATTTTGATTTATACACAATTTACAAGACCTATTTGCTTAACTACTTGTCGTTCTATTCTTTTCTGTATAGTATGAGATCTTTTTTGTAGGCTTTGTTTTCTTTCTTCTGGTAAATTTAGTCCGGCCCTTAACTCTGAAATCATGTTAACAACTTCAGGTTTTTTGGCTACGAGCAAGCAGGCAGGAATGTTTCTCTTTTTTTGATTTAATAACTTTTTCTAAGCCAAGCGTGTTGAAGGGTCAGTCAAAATTTTAAGATATGCTTGTATACAACTTAACTTAAAGTACAAAAAAGACATGAAGTATACAAAGCTATCACGAAAGCCTGACGCTTTCATTTCCCCATAAATCGACAAAATATAGTCCCATGGACGCTTTCATCTCTCCTACCGAGTTATACGGTTTCGACTTTGGTTCACAAAGCGCAGCTTGCTAGATTGATAAAAAGACGAAAAAAATCATCCAAACGAAGGATAATACAATTATCTTTTCAAGAAATTGAGTTAGTAAATCTTTAGTGCGCATGCATTAAACCGAAAACTTTCATTTTCATTTAAGAAATAGTGTGTCTGTTCCAGAAGATACAGTACAATTAATGAGTTATGAGAATTTATCTGACTGGAAATGTTGCTGATAGGAAAAACTTTGCTAATACAGCTTAAGGACGAAGGATTAAATAATTCTCAAAAGGGAATATCGCCCGAAAAATTAAAAAACCTGGATTCCCAGGCCTTCCATAATCTATTTATTGGGCACGAGTCTGCAGATGTTACATCTTACTTGATTTTTTTTTCTTGCCCATTTTTAACACAAACGATTCAAAATGAAACGACATTGATGAAAGAGAAAGTTGAGTATTTTTCTGTAACAATGTTTTCTACAATCATTTTTTTCATGACCATGACGGTCTATCCAGCTCCTACATTGATTCATTGATTGATTCATTTCAACCTAATCTATGCACCTTTTGGTATGAAGTTTACGTTTACACTTAAAATCCCATCATTTTAACTCCTGAGATCGCATAATGACTAGTGTACGTATAAAGTGTCATTAACGTTGTTGAAACTGTACAGTCCACATATTTTTTTTCTTACCACTTGAAACGTTAAGTTGGAGGCGAATGTTTGCAGAGTTGAATTACGTTTGTTTGTATTTTTCAAATTGTTAAAAAATCCGAATCTCGACAAAATGTATATTTTCAGCTGCATCATTTAAGCGAGCTCAATCCAATTTCTATTTCTTTTATTCAATGATGAGAATAGAGAAAGTATTACATTTGTTTTAGACACTAATCCGAGAACCGAGCTAATCTGATGATTGATTTCAACTGTCTACAACAATAACTGATAACGACTACGCCTTTTTCTGTATAACAACACAAAGCCACCAGCATTCTCTTGTAATGGAGTCTTCATTTTGTAGAAATTGGAATTTGATAAATGAGGAGAAAAACAGACGGATGCAAACAAAAGGAATATACAAGGGCAAAACAGTAAAACGCTACGAAGATTGAACTGCGGCTCGGCATTTCCAAATTAGTCTCGAGAAAATGTCTCAAAAACTCGGTGCGCGTACGGAGATTGCGGATAAAAATCAGGCAGGAATATAAAAAAAATCTCCGCATATTCAACGAAACGAACCACAAAACCGGGTTTCGTTAGATTTAAAAATGCTTGAATTTGATCAACAGATTTCATTCCAGTAGCGGAGCTCCTTCATTTTGTTTGCATATTTCTCTTAAACATTGACAAAGTTGGAAACTGCTAAAAGCCAAGTTGTATTTTAAAAGTCCATAAAAAATAAACTTTGTTTATGGATTTGCTCTTTGACTTTCTCAAAAATAATTGATATTTTCCATTTCATCGAAAAACTTGCACCCTTATACATTATATTATATTGCATTACGTAATATAATTCTGTTTTTGTATAACTATCTCTACTCCTTAGTAACTGGAGATGAATTGTTGTAATATTGCCTTTTCTAGTTTGTTTATCGTCTCGGGAATACGATTTTGAATCAATTTAAAAGTAATATTCTCCTCAAAACACTCAACGTTTTTTTTACATCAACTGAAGCGGAATGAAGGGATCTGGAGACTAGATTGAAAACCCCCGCCCAAGTTTTTATATTCGACTCTCTCCGAGTGCCTCAAGTATTCTGCAAAATTGAAGAAATTTATAAGAATGAAAACTGATTCTTTGCATTTTCATGCATCATTACTTCAGCCTGACAGATTTTCAGTTTTTCCAAAACAGTATTTACTTTCATACAAAGAGCAAGATACCGGAATCTCAGTTGTTCCTAATTTGCGTGGACTGCTTTTAAACTTCTCAAAACTCAAAAGAGAAAATTGAAGCTCCGATTATGTTCAATGTATCCTGTTATCTCCTGTTATGTATCTGTTACACTGGGATAGGAATACGTATAATAAATTAAACATTCACCATTCTGTCATTATTCGGCAAATACAATAAACAAATTATGCCTAATGGTGATTTTACCCAGCCCAGTTTCCGATCTGATAGTTTTTAGTAAATTCATATCAACTCACAAGGAATAATCACTCTGTTACATACTCCATACATATGTACATAGTAATTGATCAGGCCCCGCACAAATTGTTATCGCAATTTTTTATGAGGGACTCCCACCACGGATCGCTTTTAAAAACCTCAATTCGCCCAAATGCAATGGACCGGAAGTTATGAATATGTCAAAGGAAAGTGTGCAGCCTTTGGAAACATGACAGATAGGTATAACATAATCCAATACACTTGAGTTACTCGTACTTTTTATGTTTCCACTCCTGCCATGTAACGAGAAGTGATATTGTGAATGTAGACTACACACTACACATCAATTTATCTTCTACGACAGATTAAACAAAACAACAACATATTTTCTTGTTCAATTTCCGCAATAAATGGAGACCGTGTGTATTTTATGTGGTAGGATTGATTGTATGGGCTTAACTGTTTCATCGAAATATTGTTTGTAATGTCTATTTTATGCAACTATTTGACTTCGTTATAAATTTTGTTTTTTGTCGAATACTGTGTCTACTCCAAGTGTCGCCATGATGTTGGATGTAAACTATCCTTTTGTTTGTTTCCACACACATTAAGTCAGGTTATAAAAGGATACATTGCTCGCGAAGTCAAATTGCACAAATTAATAACATTGAGCTGTGAATAAATGATCGGGGAAAAAGGGTGAGGTAAGTTTTCGCATCAAGTTTCATTCCAATTATTTTTAGCTTTTCACCATTTACTACTAATGCTTTCACCTGCTGTGGCATATTATTAAAGTGCCGTTAAAATCGATAATGGATGGGCAACCGTACTGCAATGTAGTAAAAGCTGTTACCCGATTCCCATGTTCTTATAAACTGATTGTATCATTCATCACGTCAAGTGACTATAAGGTGCCCTAAATGGAGCTTGTAGACACGGTTAGAAAATAACCGTTAAAAACATACACACGTTATACGTACAAAGTTGAAGCCAGCTATGTAAATAGTATTAGGAGCGCCATGGCACAAGTAGTATCAGTATCTCAGCCATTTTCATAAACCAGGAACACGAAGAATTCTAATGCTTGAACTTTTATAGCCAAGAAAATTGATGACTAACACTCAATAAAATTTTATTGCAGTTTCGTTATCAAAATGAAATTTCTCTATTAGCAAAGGATTTTGAACGACGTGGTGCGCCACTTCATTTGAGCTCGTCGATTCGTCAACTTAACATGTTTTATGGTTTTATCTTAGTATTGCAAAGTACTCTTATAAGTTAGTTATCATCCGTCAGACCCAATTAAATGGAAACAACTTTAACGGTAACTTTTACAGACTTCTATAATTATAATTATTGGTTACTGGTTCCAGAGGAAACCAAGCTGAGTGCCTGATAGTCGCACCAATGGTATGAGGAGGCTTATTACACTTGTTTGTGCTCTGTGTACCCATACTGTACAAACAAACAGTTACGATGAATTCATAAAGTTACATATCCATGAAATTATAATGGGACCTCAATAAAATACGAGTTTTATGGTTGCGTGTGCGTTATTGTAATTAAATGTGTATCGGGACAAAACAACTTAACTGCTTGTTCAAAACCAAAACGCGAAAAACTCTACAACTCTTCATGCTCGACTTTAGTTCAATGAATGCCGTTGAAATAACGACTGTGTTTCTCAATGCAAACAGAAAATAAAAGGCTTCCTAGCTTTCCATTTATACGCTAGTAATTTACAAGCATCTCATATTAGTTGAGTATTATCATGATTATTACGAATGTTTGTATTGTAAGTGAGTAAAGGATAGTGTAAGTCCGCAGTAAGTGTCTATTGTGCTTTCTCCATAAAATCCATTACTTTTACAGCCATCTTGTTTTATGTGTTTTCCGCCACTATATATGTCAGTATATTATTTACTTGCTTTAACTTCTTCAATAGTTTCATGTTCCCTCTTTAGCACCGGAAGCGACGAGGCTCTGCTCCAAGTGCAGACAACCAGCTCGACGGATTCAAAATTTTATATTTGCCGTTTTACACACTCGCCCAGAATGAAGTATTTTTTACAGTGAATGTTTCCTAGAAGTTATTCAAACGGCAATATAAAAGCGTTATTTTAACCTACAAGAAACTGACAGTTGGTTGGGGTACACAGCCAGTACAATTCACAGAAAAACGACATGCAAAATCTGTGTTTGTCTATATGAATGTTCAAGAAAGTGTATTCTTCATTTTAAGTTGGGTTTCACGTTTATCCATTGTTCAAACACATCCATTTAGATCATGTAAGTCTCATAGTCACAAACCACTTCTGTTTTCACTGCTCCCAGTTGTTTACAGTTTTTACATGCAGCAATCCCTTTTTTACCGCTGGCTCCCACTCCAGTGTAGAGTAGCACAAAACGATGCAGGAGCAGGGACACTATTATGTACAGTTATAAAAGACAGATTAACATTCCGCTTTCACCAACTCAAAATTCCTGTCGGTGATGATTTTCGTTGAAACAATAACAGAGACAATTTGTTCTCTAGATTGTTCATACTATCCAACGTATCTGTATGATACCCAGATACACTTAGATCACTGTTGCTGTCCAATTTCAAGAATGCAATTGTCTCAATACATAGTCAATCTTTTTCGTACAGTTGTTGTAAAAATATACGCTAATCATAATATTTATTAATATTAAAGCTGTATTGGTTTACTAGAGAGGTAGTCATAGTCATATAACAGCTTTGTTGTTTTTTTCGGACTTACCATCTTGGACTATTCCAATGTTGAGTTTAGCCCTATTGCTTGGTACCTAACAATTTTTATTGCACATCTAACGTTTTCCCAAAAGCAATGTTACAATCCAAAATTAAACTGCTTGTATTAGAAGGTATCCGCTCCTTATCTGCGCTAACAAAATATACACTTCTCAGAAGCTCTTCTGTTTCTATCGTGGAGTGGCAGTGTATCAATATCAAATATGCAGAAGCAACAAATTTCAAGGGAACACTCAAAGAGCTTGTGTGGGCGGTGGCGAAACGTAGCACAAGACGAGCCGGTGTAGAGCTTCTGTACCCTTTTTCGATAACTTATCTTTCAAAATACAGACATGCAGAGTAACTGGAATGTGATTCATTTCGTTTTAACTGCATCATTCAGTGTCATTTACGGAATGGGACAGTTAGTAGGGGAATAGCTTCAAATTTGGTGTGTTCTTTGTCAGTCTTTTTGGGCAGATTTCCGTTTCGAAACAAAAGCTACGACGTCAACGTTTGCGGAAAGTAGAACGATTCTAAATACAAGAACCAATGGGAACTATGGCCCTTTTATTCATAAAAAGGGTAACATCGTAGAATACAGAATACACGTGACGTTTTTCTTTACTCCAGGTTAAATTTTAATACAAACTTTAGGGATGTACCGAGCCGAAAAAAATCGGCCGAGCACCGAGTACCGAGCAATTACAAATTTCTCAGGCTCGGCCGAGCCGGCTCGCCGAGTACTCGGTCTAATTTATTTATACCAAAAATAAATAAAAAGACCCAAGTATGCCAATTTTATATCCAATATTGATGTATTGCACGTGCAATACTTAAAAGAAATCAACACAAAGTGTTAATCAAAGCTAAAATATATATTTAATGGGACTTTTACTAAACATTTTTGGCGTAAATATCATTTCCGTTGTGTATGTAAAACAGATTTTTTTTTCACTATATTTATTATTTTTTACTAGGCCGCGCCTGATACCCAAGCTCGGTGCTCGGCGAGCTTTTAAAAAAATCCCAAAAACACCAAAGCTCGGCCGAGCACCGAGCCCCGAGCCACCGCTCGTCCCATCCCTACAAACTATGCATCCATAAATAATTTGATCACACCGGACATTTTATTGTTTCGTTAATCGTAAGGTAGTGCACAAACATTATGCTTATGCAATGCTCTTTAACATGATACTGATGAGCAACCTTAATTTTCCGCATTGATACAAAATCTGGTAATCGAGTAATTTAAAATCAACCTCTTTCCTACACATCGCTACAAAGAAAATGGTGTATCTTGGAAATATATCTCCGAGTTAAAGCTGAATGACTACGCATACTACTATCTGTGTGGCATACGCGAGCATTAACTGATTATTTGTGAACTTAAACCTGTCTGCCACCTAAGGATATTTGTGGATCATCTTACAATGTGGTCTTCAGGTTACCTAATATATCCGTTACTCATACATATGTACATGTAACAAAAGGCATCGCAACTTATTTGACCTGTTGAAATAATGTCAAGTTAGTAAGCATATTCACATCCAAACAATTATAGCAATCGATACCATATTATTACAATGGACCATTGTGTATTCTAAGTAATACTAGTTTGAAAAATACGTGGTTAGTTAATTATATAGCAATGGATTTTTAATCATTTAAAAATACTTATGCCATAGTATCTGAGTCTTAACACAGACTGACTTGCAACGACACCCGTTAGAACGGTTGAGGCAATTAATTATCTAGAAAACTTTCATTTTGCCATCTATATGTATGAAGAGGAGGGCTTAAAGGTGAGCTTACATGGTCGATACTCTCCTATTATTGCAGAAAGAACAACTTATCCACAACGAAAATGTTGCACGATTCTTCCGAAAATGTATTTTCTATAAAAATCTACACGCTTATAAACAGTACATTAAAGGAAATGAAAAAGTCGAAATCTCAGAAAAGCATCAGTCTAGGTCCATGCCATTTATAAAGTCCAAAAGTCATTTCTAAATGACTTTTAAGCTATTTAAAAATGTGTTCTGAGGCTATTGATAAATGCGTTTGGATTTTAAAAAAATGCATTTTGCTACAATAATTGCCAAAAGGAATTTATATAGTCCAAAAGACATTTATAAATGCAGCCAATAATCCAAAAAAAAAAAATAGGATAAAAATTAGGCCGGGCTGCTGTTTGAGTATTCAGGGGATTTTAATTCAGAATTAAATATTTTAAAATAGGATCTAATTTTTGCATGTGCGGGATTTTGGAGTTACTGATTTTTAAAAGAATTTGCGCCAGTTTTGACCGATTTGTGGCACAATTTCGGACTTAACATCCAACATTTGGAGTTTACGTTTGGTAAAATGACTTATCAAGCCATTTTGTCGTGGAGCACATTAAGAAATGCCTACTGGCTTTATAAATGACGTGAATCAAGACTGAACACCACATTTTCTCTTTTCTTTCAGCGTTACCTACAACAGAAAAAAAAATGTTTCGTTAGTTGTCCCGTCGTCAGTTATGTACGTCAGAAATCTGTTTCTTGATTGTAGCTGTCAGTGCCAAAAAAATAAGCTGATTTCGAGAAAAAGATTTCCAGAAATGTTGACTTGTGTCGCTTTCCTTTTGTTGAGATTGCAGTCTTTTCTTGTCTTTTGTAATTTGGATGCTGCATTATGCAACTTTTCTCCCAATGTCGCTTTCCTTTTGTTGAGATTGCAGTCTTTTCTTGTCTTTTGTAATTTGGATGCTGCATTATGCAACTTTTCCCCCATTACTGATAAAACCACAGTTTTTCTTTCATTTCGTAAGCAAAGAAGATATTTACATGTCACGTAAAAGAGAGCAACTCGACCCACGTGTTTTCTAACACAATCTTATCTTCGTTGTCGCCCGGTCAAAAGTCATGAAAGCTTCCAAATAACATTTCTCAGGGAAATTGCAAACCTGACAAAACAGTGACATAAAAATTCATCACTGAGTTTGCTTATCTTGACGAAAAGATTAAAGAAAAAGACATTTATGCAAACCGCAAACGAAAAAATAATATCCTAGCTTGGTAACGTAAATAAGTTATGTGGGATAATGCGGACGTGTTGGTGTGCTCCAAAAAGAGATATTATTATGATTATATCGTAATTCTTTTAAAAATCAGTAACTCCAAAATCCCGCACATGCAAAAATTAGATCCTAGCTTGGTAACGTAAATAAGTTATGTGGGATAATGCGGACGTGTTGGTGTGCTCCAAAAAGAGATATTATTATGATTATATCGTGGTGTATACCCACTGGGAAGGCCTGGTGACATCACCATTTCTTTCAGGTTCTATGAGATTGCGAGATAAAAAAAGGCGAATATAACAACTCTCCCTGTGCAAAACACACGGAAGAAAAGACGAGAGGAAAAAAATGAGGTTATTACGAGCATTGACAAAAGGAAGCTTTGAGCTCATAAACTTTTCTCTTGATGAAAAGAAATGAAGGATCTATAAGCACTCGTTCCAGCTGCGTTTCACTTGTTCTTCTTATGAATCTAAGCATGTGTCAAATAAAGAATTGTCATTTAATATTATTAAAAATAAGGTAAACACTCCTTCATCCTTATACCTGTCTTGTTTACTTGTGTTGCGGAGGATTTCTCGTAATAAACCAGTATTGATGGTAGAAAGTTTTCCTTCATGTGAGCACAGCTTAGATCAAAGATATTTTGACTGTTTCGTCAAGATGGGGAAGATTGAAGTCATCGTTTCCGCTTTTAAGATTACCTGATCTCAGCTAACCATGCGTTTCACTGACTTCGTTGTGAAGAGCGAAAGGAGACAGGAGTAATAATCAGTGGAAGACGGAAGACAGGTCTGAGCGAACGAAAAGTCCGAGTGAGCAGCCATTATTTATGGGACTCCTTTCATAAGAGAGAATTCTTTCAGGCAGGAGTAGATAAATGTATGTAGCGTGAAACTGGTGGGACTGTGACTTGGATGTATTCAAAGATATTTAGAGGATCTGTTACTTCATTGGGACGTCCCTATTGGTTCTTGATGGTATTAATTCTAATCAGTAGACTCAATATGGACGGGGATGTACGCGAGTAATGGTGAAAGTTCAATAGTTAATGAAGAAGCTCATGTTTTCGCATGCCTCCGAAAGTATATATTTATGTTTGTTCTTTGTCTTAGGAAACTTAATTTTTATTTATAGCTCGTAAAATGTTGTACTTCTTTAAAAGTTAAGCTAGAGAGTAGTGAGCAAGTTTATCATCTAGCAAACTTTTTGGGAAACTTTCACCCGAATTAACAATTTTCGTTGTTGATGAGAAAAGCGGGGGTCTCTCCAAATGGATATTTGAATACCATGAGTTTAATTGGAGTGATTTATACTGATACTGGATATGTATGTTTATTCACGTCCTGTCTTGGCAGTCGATAGGGCCACATCAACCGTCCCGGTCAAATAAATTGAACGAAGAAGCTTCATCGTATGCACAGCTCTAAAAAATCAGGACACATTTCAAGTTTCTTTACAGTTGGCATGGCTTGTGTTGCTATTCATTCATAACATTTGTGAAGAGAAACCTCCATGTGAGAGGAGTCGTGCGGGGAAAGTGCAGAGAAATGAACCATTCTTAAAGTGCCAGCTAGAGGGAAAATGTTTCCATTTCATGACATAAATGTCACAGATAAGTGTCTCATTTCTCATAGAAATGAGGTGAAATTACGCTGCCATAGGAATGGTTTGAAAAGTATTCTAACACGACTAGACTAATATTCCGTATAAGTAACTGTTATTATTGCATGAACAGCCGTAGAATCCTTTGTTTTGGCTTGAACAGCTTGCCACGTAATGCATACATTCCCGTTTCCTTGATCCTTTCTAACTACACCACAAAAAACACAAATGCATTTCGGAGCCAACCACTGCTCTGACTATAATATGGTTTCATTTCAGAAATAATTAGGTGTACAGCGTTCAACCAAAAGCTAGCGGAATACTATCTCAGGCTCGATAGTCACTACTTATTTAGCAATCTATGCCTATCATTATGCCAAAAATAGTGTATAATAGACACTCACGTCACGTGGTCAGAGAGCAAATAAAAAAACAAAAGTAAACACCTATTTCAACTCGTCTTGTATTCAACTTTAAAATTTATAAAGTTTCTTCCAAGTTACATTAGAGCTAGCGAGGTGGTCGATCACCTAAGCCGCTTCGTGTACCAAATATAATTCCCATACATATTTTAAAGACACGACCAACCAAAGTCAGTCCAACCAATGGGGGATTCTTACACTTGTGTTAAGTTGGATATGTCTGTATCAGTGGTCTTTGAAATAAGGGTTATAGCTAGTCTTAGGCTTTACTGCAGTTAGCTTAGGTTAATTAATTGCCTGCATGGTCTGGTGAATAAATGAGAGAACTATCTGAGCTAAGGGATTTTACACAATATTTTATTATCCGAAAGCGTTCTATTCATTTCAAGTATTATTTTTGCAACTGCAATGCATCAGCAATGTCCGAGAAAATTGTATTGTATATAACGTAATATTCAATTGTATACGAAATGAGGAATAATGGTTTCGATTGTACAACATGAATTTATTCTGAAAAGAATGAAGTTTAGTCCCAAGCTTGCTTAGGCACATTCAAAAGCACTCGCATGGGTATATTCAACCATTGTACTTGTTGTTATATTACATGACAATTGTTTAAGAAAACCTGAGGGAGGACCAACCTGAGCACTTTCTTTACCATACCATAATCCTGTAGAGTTGTATGATCATTTTACGGTACAATGGTTTTGGATATGGAAACTTGTGAGATTAAAATCTCCGGTAGAAGGTAAAAGCACTGGTTTTGGACAGAGAAAGCACCTTTATAAACGAATACATTTCCCAGCTAAAAAAAACCATAGAGATGATCAGAGATAATTGTCTTATATAAAGTCCAAGGTAAGAAAGCAGTGATGCATTTTTAATGCTTTCATCTCTTTTTTTCCTCCATTGATCTTTTATTTTTTGCTCTTTCGCTGAAACCTCTTGTCAATACCGCAGAGTTATGGAGCCAAAAAACTGGAAAACGTCACGAAGTGGATTTTTTTGTTGCAAGCGTTTAGAACTTTTGCATGTGTGTCTTTTCACCAAAACGTCTATCTGCTCTTCTGCAGTTCATGGGTTTGAAGCATGCGGTGAAATTCAAATAGGTTGTATACTAAAACTTACTTGTGATTTGTATTTTATAACCTGTTTGGTGGACGATCGCCGTTATTAGGAGCATTTCCGATAGTCATCAAAAATGTTAAATTTCCTAATTTCACTGCTTTAAGTTGATTCGCTTTTCACGTCTTGTTAAACTTGTCCGTTCATATGACTGCTTTAAAAGAATCAAAATTGCGTTTGTAACACGTCGATTCTAAGGAACTTTATTTTATTAAATATTGTTTCCACCTTGCGCACTTTACGAATCGTTAGGAAACTCATTCCTTCGAAAGAGTTCATCTATTTTTGTAAGCGGAGTACACGCTCTTTTTTACATAACGGCGCAAGTAAACTGTTAAATAGCTTTATTTCTGACGATGTGAGACTCTATAAAGTAGGTTGCTAGTACTCTCTCTTCATTTAACTTTATGCCTGGCTAGTTTATAACGAAGCTGAATTTAGTTCAGCAAGTTAATGAGATCGTTCACTGTGTCTGTATGTGTGTCCGTCTGTCTGCAGACTGTCTACTGATCGTACCGTTTGACTAATCGTAACCAAATATGGCTTTAACCCAATGGAAGATTCCAATTGTTTTTAGGTGCTCAAGTAAACTTTTAAGTTGCCTGTCAGGACCCTACTTTCGCCACATGTAGCTGACCCTGAAGGTACCTGGCAGGTTTCAACTTTTGTCAGGTGTTTTCTTTCTGTATTACAAGTGACCTATCCTTGGAAAGCCAATGCTGCATCCAGTAATGTTAACTGTTTTAATATATTCAATTTTGAACGGCGTGTGACATATCATTCGAATGCGCTTAAAAATCATGTTTGATGATGTGTATCCTGTTCTGTAACTGCCTTCTTGACGACAGACTATGCATGATAATTAAATTTTAGGGCTGTACGAGCTAGCGATCTTTCACAATTAAGCTTTCTTCGATCACTGTAGAACACACCGTTCAGCTTCGTGTTTATAAGCTTTACAGCTTTTTTTCGCTTCATGAAAAGACATGAGGATCGTATCATCACATTTCTTACGCTTCAGTATTTTAACTCGTTGAGTGGCACTCGGAGAAGATAATAATTGATTGTCACTGAAACACATGTAAGTGATCAAATCATCGCCATATTCGCCATGCAAGCAGAGAATTCTATTTTCCCACACCATCCAGTATGGACCTGTGTCCAAGCAATTGCTTTAAAAAGTATAAAAACGTGTCGGAAGCAACGACACGCGTAGTTTTTTTCTCTGTTTCATCATGTACCTTTCTCCAAAACTTACTTCTGGTCCGTCTACACGAGACGAATCACTAAAGAAAAGGTTTCGTACAACGCAGAGGCTGTGAAAATGTTTCGCTTGAATAAAAATCAGAAAAGTGAGTTAGTTGAAATCTAAAATGATAGCAGGGCCTTTATATACAACTCAAATTCACGAGAAAAGAAAAACGTTTGTAACAATGGAGGAGCGCAACACCACGGGGTATTCATTTTCTATCTTCATTTACGAACACAACGGGAATTCTACATTTTTTCTCTTGTTCTTTCCCTTATCCGTCAATCTAGGTGTAATAAAAGCGTCGTATGGCAGTGACGCCAGTATAATGCCACCTTTGGAATAATGAGTTGAGAGAAAACTGTTCGTGCACAGAGCCCATGAACAATTCAATTGAGGCGATATGAAGAAAACAGAGTAATTCTGTGTAGTCTCAACATATTCAAATCATGTACCGATTTATATTTTAATATCCTCAGACGCCTTCGCACTACTTCAAGACATGAGAGGAATCTTACATTTTTATCATTTCTATGATGTACACCTCGGTCATATCTGTGTTGCTGTCAGCTTTATGTACGTACATAAGACGATTCTTTTCCAAGGGGTTCACTCAAAGGAAAAATTGTTTTCAAGACAAAAAAGTAGTGTGTGCGTTCAGTAAACCTTACAATTCCGTCTGCAAACAAGAGACGACGAAAAAGGCTGCGGAAAAAAATCACGCCTCTTATTCTTCGCATTTTCCTTCCCCGTTTTTCCTTTGGTTCTTACTTTCTCTCGGAGAAATCATGTTAAATTAATATTTGATGCTAATATATGATCAGCATGTTGTAAAAGATGGCAAAAATATCATCATNCAATCCCTTCGTCAATCTTATTCTTCGCATTTTCCTTCCCCGTTTTTCCTTTGGTTCTTACTTTCTCTCGGAGAAATCATGTTAAATTAATATTTGATGCTAATATATGATCACCATGTTGTAAAAGATGGCAAAAATATCATCATTTCTCCCCGTGATTCACTATTTCCTCCCTTTATCAAGCAATGCCCGCAAGCAGTCTGGAATAATACGCTCTAGTACTCCAGTTTATTCCTTTCTTTTCATAGTCAATACTAATGGAAATTCTATACATATTCATCATATAAAAGCATACTAGTATTGGGGAAATAATCAGGAACCCCAGCTGCGAATTGTGACTCAACAATTAATCTTTGATCCATTATTTCAGAGTTATTATAGGTTACGTTTTATTCCCTGTCCGACATCATCCGATTGCAATAACTTAAGTAAAAAAAACCTCGAATGCAGTTGACAAAGAATTGTTAACAATCTTTGCAAGGTTTTGTTTGCATGTGGGAGATAAGGACATGCCGTATTTTGCCCATTAGAATACCAATACCATGCACCAACGAAGTACAGGATTGGAAATTTGCTTCATGTAGGTACATGCAGAAATTCAGTTTTTTGCAAAAATCACGCAAGGCAAATGGACAATACAAAGGCGCACTCACTCCTTTGGTTAAAGCTGTACAACGAAATGCGTTTTTTTTTTGTGCGAAAGAGCTATCTATGAACCAAGGTAATATTTTTCGTAGTGAGACAAAAAATATTTGAATGTTTTGCATTATCGTCATCGTGATCATCACGACGCTTTGCGTACGATTTAGTCTGTTTAGTTTAGACGTAGTTTTTAGCTTAGACTAGCGGCGATAGCAGTTTTTTTTTTGCGGACGACTGAGTTTGTGCGTCCATCCGTCAGTTTGGCCGTACGGATCGTTCTCTTCGGTTCCGTCAAAAAAAGCACTGGATTGATTTTAATAAAATTTTTAACAATTTTCATCCACAAGATCGAACCGGGCTAAATTAATATCATAACTTTTGGTTGAATATAGCAATGTAGCATGCATGCAATGCCATAAGCTCTGTATCTGCATTAAAAATAAACTGTGAGAAAGTGCTTAGGTGAAAATATCCCTAATATGATGTCCAGTTCAGTCCATTACTTTTTTTACAAATTTATAGTATACATTTTTCATGGTGGTCGTGGCACACATAATTTGTAATTTGGCGATCTTGCACTCACTTTAGTCAAGCATAGAGCCTGTTGTACCTGCTATGCATTGTACAAGTTATTGCTCCTTGACATTAACCGCCTACCAAATTGTCCAGCACGTATCTAGATGAAAATAAACGACAGTTTCTTGTGCTCCACCGGGAACCAATGACATATTTGTCATTTGTCCGATAGTCCAACTAGAGTCTAATGGCTTATAAAATGACGTCCTGAAAAGCAGTTGTACCGTCAGCATGTCCATAAATTTGGAATGTCAAAACTTTTGTTTCGATTTGAGTCCACATGAAAGACATTCAACGGTCCGTTTATCAAGATGTGTTGTCTCGGTTCATTAAAGTACCTTATGGTCCATGCTGCTTGCATACCAATATCCTCCTGTATGTCTGCCCAATGCATTAGTTTATTATGCAAGACTCGGAGGTATAAAACCATTGGTTCATTTATACATTTATGCCATATCCTAACTCTCGTGAACATTCAGTGTTGTAAATTACCGTCGACGTAAGTGGAAAACAACAGAATTCAAAGGGAAAATTGACAATGACTGTACAGTAGAAATTAATCCGATTATAATGTAAAATTTCCTTTTCTGAAAAGTCATTAGTTTACAAATTCCGGTACAGTAGAATATGTCATTATGTTGTAGTACATGTTACTCATTTAACATGATTACTACTTTTGTAATAAATATTTGGAGATTTTGCTGATTAAAAAAAGCTTCATTCATGAATATTATGAAAATTTCCAGTCAGCATACTAAGAATAGCTTATGGAATTTCATGGGAGATTTGCGTGTGACACCATATGGAAGTTACACGGAAGTTTGGTATAATTAGCTGAGCTTCATTTCAATCTAAAAGAATTAACAATTTTAGTTGTAAATTCACAGTACAGCATGGACACTACTAACAAATGTTGATTCGAACTTGGGATATTTTTATTTTTGTATAATTGAAACTCAAAGGATGGATCCGTCCAGATTCATTTAATCCATAGTTAGCAGAAAATATCTCAAAAAGCCTTAAAACGACTCACAGTTCGGGAAAGAAACATTTAAAACAGGTTTCCATGTTGTACGCTATAGAACAAATGCAAGAACTATATCCCATATCGGTACCCAGTTCATCTCCTAAAACCGTATTTTAAGGTAGTGTGTAGTTGTGCCTCACACTAGCTCTATGGAAAACTGGACAAAGTGACGCCAATACTGGATATTGACTTGCCATGAGTCATACAACAGACTAAAGTCTACCATGAGTATACTTGTTAGATGGATCACGGTTGACCTTACAACGGAGCAATGAATGAATGGTCTGCTACATTCCTGCAAATATCAATATTCATTCATTCACTTTTCCCTAACCAGACGTTTCACATGCAACTGAATTGTTTTCTTTCATCTCTTTGTATAACTTTGCAACTCGCAATCCTGCTTCGTTCCTTCATGAAGTATATTTCACAAAATACTTTCACTACCAGCATATAAAACTGGAACGTAGAGGCACATCTAAATAGCTGAAATAAATCAAAGAAGCAGATGCAAGTAAACCGTAGCATATGTGCTTCTAACTGATATAAATCATAGGTGTATATTTCGCACTGATTACAGTATACAACCCTATCGTCGTGATCGAGTGTGACGGTGGCAACATTTGCAAATATATTAAAGTTTTTCGTCTATGAAAGTATACGAAAAATAGGAAGCCGTTTTCACATCATCGTGATGCATGACACGAGAAAAAGCAAAAGTTACTAAACGGTTAGAATTGAATGTGTCTAAAAATGAATAGAAAACAAGGGAATATTCTGAAACAAGTGAAATATACACAGATAAATAGGAAGAAAAAGCCCACATTTGTGGCTTCCTCCCTGACAGTTCGTAATATTAGGAAATTGGGAAGGGACGGAACTTTGGGACTACTGGATGGAAGGCAGGAAAAAGGGAAAACAATCCAGTGCAGTATAATAGGATTTGAATTGTAATATGAATAATTGATTGCGTTTCTCTTACGTCTACTTTGCCCTTCTACGCAAACTTTTCCGATGATGCTCCATAGAAAAAGAGGAATATTAGGCGAATCCCAGACTCACAATATTCCGCTACATCCTCGCCCATACTTTGCAAGTTCAAGTGAAAAACAATAATAAAACACAAGAGTACGCAGAATGCCAAAAAGCCAACCACACTATGCGGCTTAAAGCTGAGTGTGATCATACAAAAGGACGCTTTCATGGATAAGGTTGTTTGATACTCCCAATGCTGATTCAGATACAAGCCAATTTGAAGTTTTTATTCGTGGTTCCACAAACAAAACAGTTTATTTAGGTAATTAGGGAAAAATACATACAACTGACCGAATTAAGTGAACAGGCTAAACACATTATACAGAAACACAAGTCCAGTGGCTTGTCAAAGAAGTTGTAAAATTGAATTCTGAAAAGATTAAAATCGTTACGATAACAAGTAAACTCTGAAGGGCTTTGAGGTCATTTTACAGTTGTAAATTTCATTCAAGCATAATATCACATTATTTATTTGCATAAAAAATCCAGATACCCATAACGGACATTTATGTTTAACGTGGGGTGAAGGGGTTACATGAGACTTTGCATATAATCTACAATGCAGAGAGGAAATGGAAATAGAATTTTTCTTTCTTATCGACTAAGTCGTGAAACTAAGTCTAACTGAGTCTAAGTTTTTTTTTTAAATCCACGTCTCTTAAGACAGTTGTATCTTAAGACATTTGTTAATCTTCACTCTATTAACTCTGATAATTACCTGGGGTTTGCGAATTACAAAATCATTATTAGATGTTTTGCGCTCAGCTTATGCTGATGGTGGCTTTGACTCGAAGTAAAAACAAACTTTTTCCAGTCTAAAGAAGGCATACGACTTTTTATATTTTTGTTTGGACAACTCCTTCACTAGGAGAAAATCTCATAAAAACCGTCGCCTCCCTTCCAGCGTGATATCCAAACCACTCGTTTTTCTTGTTTCTATTTTTTTTCTCTTGCATGTTGCCCAAATTTCTACTTGATTTTACTCCGAGTTCACTTGCTTACCTGGAATAGTCTCGCAATAAAAGCTGTTGATGGGGCCATGACGAGCACATTTCACATAACATAGCTTCGATACAACCGCTCCTCTTTTCATACACACAAACACACACACAATTTTCCTATATATCCGTAGTGAAAAAGGTTTCTAAAGGAAACTTTTGCTCCTCTTCTTGCGGTGAGTGAAATGTAATACAGCAAAGCATTTGCAACGAACTTCTCTATAAAGACGCCAGCTATCTTTCCCTCCTGTTTTTGGTTAGCTCCAAGCTGAGCAGGGAAAGCGACCCTGCATGGCATGTGGAAAAGAGAGAGTAGCGGCACGTTCTCCTCTCTACCAGTTAGTACTGAAAACAAGCACTACTAAAGCAACGGTTGGTGCTGGGATGGACGCACGAGGAAGAAAGTGAGTTGAGCTCAAGACGGCTGGAGAATCACTATCACTTGTACAGGCAACAGAGAAAGTTCTACGCTAAACCAGGTTGGCTTGAAAGCCGAGAACACGTTGGAAAGAAAGAAAACCTAAGCATTTATTTTTTGTTTCGTTTTTCCATGCTTCAAAACAATTCTTTATTTGCTATTGTTTAGACTAAGACCTCACCGTTGTGGAGGGAACGTCACGAGAGAAAGTAAATACTTCGACATGTGATCATGTGAAAAAAAAAGTAACAGTGCTGTAGCTGTCTTGCCGCTATTGCTTTTCAATTCGTAAACAAGACTCAAAGCGAACACATAAACGACACGAGTAAACGAATTGTCATTTTCAACTAAACATATGCAGAAAGTGGAGAAAGTGCAACAGAAGTATTTTGGAGGAAAAACCGCTACCGCGAAAATAAGAGACAGAGAGACAGTGACATTCAGAGAAACAGGACGACGTGAACGAGCAGAGAATACATTAAAATTTGAGTTTACCTCGGAAAAACTCTTGAAAATTCATTTTTGGTGAAACGTGTTTCTGACTAGAAATGTCAGAGAAAAACAGAAACTATTCTTGTTCAACAACTAATTTCTCTGCCTTGTTAGTGTCTACACGATAACAATTGAACGTAGATTGTTAATAGAAGTTATTTTAAACTCTTTTAGTTGAAGTGAAAGCGAGAATGAATATATTTCATAATAACCATCAAAACGAACCGCCGCCAATTTCCAGTACGTCATCTACTTTCATCCTCATCGCTTGGGTAAAGGTTACTAAACTATTATACTTTTTAACTAATGTTCCTTGAGTTGAGAGGAAAGTTGTTGGATTGGAGGCTGTAGCAAATTTTTTAGTTCAGCTTTAGCAAAAGAAATCCACTTTTCTCTCGTTTGAAGGCGACTGAAAAACAACCATTTTTTTCTGTTCACCTTTTTCCTCTTTCAGGGATAAAAGGGACGCTCTTAACATACAACCGGAAAAGAAACAAGACAGACAGGCAAGAAGATCAAGAAGAAAAGTGGTTTTCTTCAGTTGAATTGTCGAGGAGGATACAAAAATTGTACCGATGACTGTACACAATTCAAAAAAGAAAAATAAAAAAAATACAGACGACAAAGAATGAAAAAATAAAAGGAACGAAGAGAAAATCGTCTATCTGCTCACGAAACCAACCACTTCTCTACTTTTCTCTCTAAGTCTCCTTTGAAAGAACCCACACTGTAAACTAACCTCCTTTAAAGTTGA